>JAJPUD010005936.1:56052-66681 GCA_023553655.1 Myrmecobius fasciatus | reverse complement strand
TGGAGGCTGCCTATTTACCTGGGACAATGTTAAAACTTAACTATCAAAGCTTACCTATTTGCTTTACACTGTAGGGTTGGTTTTTACTGGTTTGCCAATGGCTGTGATAAATCATTTGGTGGTCTGCCTGCTGGAGGATGCCTTTTTGCTCAAGGCTATGTTAAAGCATATGGCTGCTCCCAGAGGTAGAATCTACTAGTTCCCTTGGCTATATTGAGGCCTATGTGTTTCTGCTTTGCCACACTGAGGCTCAGGATTTCCCACTGGTTTGCTGAGTTAGGCTGGATCTGTTTCATTGTAAATGCCTAAGTATATAAATACAAAACCACATTGCAGGGTGGACTAAGAGTTAGAATGCTGAATCGGCAATATGCATTTCTCTATAATGATATTGCTTCCTAGTTTTGTAAGAGCATTTGCATGTAATTTTGTAGTAATAGTATATGTATGGGAACTTTACCCTACTCATGTAAGAACATATTCAGAGAGAAGGAAAATTATTTCACAGGGCTAGAAGACAGTTGTTCACTGATAGAGCAGATATTAAAACCCCATTAAATAGGACCATACTATTACACATTTATTCATGTAACATGGGGCCTCGGTGAAATAGAAAACCCATCAGATGAGATCATCATATTTTTGGTATTATGTTTTAGGTCATTTAAATGGACTGCCCTTTATTTGTCATTAGGGATCCCCTAACACACAGCTAAATGCTAGTTATTGACTAAATATAACTGGGGAATAATGGAAGTTTAATAAATATTTATAGATTGACTTCTTGAATGACTAATTTAATTTATGCTTTGAGTAGTAGATCATTATTCTTTATTTAAAAAATACAAAAAACACATAATCTCAAACCCCAACATCATTCTTTTGAATTCTATCCTTTCACATTCTTCTTTCTTTTCTAAAGTCTCTGCCTCCAATTTTCAGGAAAAAGGAAAAGGAAAGCAAAGAAAAACATCCATATGACTAAGTTTTTTCTTCTATGTGTTTTTCTTTTTGTTGTTTTGTTAAATTTCATAATTCCCAGTTCTGTACATTCGATTTCTCTTTCTTTATAATGTGTATTCCCATGATAATCCCTGGAAGTGGTTAGGGGTCATGCCTAACAATAACATGCCTTTATGTGTTGTTGGAGTCCCTCTGTCACATTCCTGATGCATAACACCAAAAAGAATCATTCTTTACAGTTGATTATATTTATATGGTATGTTTCAATTATTTTTATTTAAAAGAGAATTCCAAGCACTATGATTTGTTCCTGTGATTGCTAATAAATGTCATTTATCCACTGATACTGGTAGATTATCATTGTCATTCCACAGAGAATAGGAAATTATTTTTTCTTATATTGGAGATCCATTTCATTCTTCCTACTGAAAGAACATCAAACCTTTTGCCAAATTGTGGTAATGATACTATATAATGGTTTGGATAATGGTTGTATCAGTCCAAAAAGGTTTAGTGATGTCTCTTCTTCTGTTTAAGCAGGTGGGTGGCACAGCAAATAAAATGGCAGGCCCAGATTGAGGAAGATTCATCTTCTTAAATTCAAATCTAACCTCAGACACTTACTAGCTATGTAATCCTGAGAAATTCACTTAACCTTATTTCATTCATCTGTAAAATAGACGAAAAAAGGAAATAGTAAACTACTCCATTATCTCTGCCAAGAAAACACCAAATGTCATAGTCAGATATGACTGAAACAACTGAACAACAATAATTTCTTTTGATCTTGTGACTTACACCTTCTTACACCTTCCAAACTCCAGAGTTGTAGAAATTTCTTTGATTCCAACTTTTTTTTTTCATTTTTGTTTTTACTTCAAAATATTTTTCTCATGTAGCATGACTACATGAGTTGGGAATGACTAAATAAGTTATGGTATGTAATGGTATGTTATTGTTCCATAAGAAATGATGAGCAGGCTGATTTCAGAAAAGCATGGAGAAACTTACACGAATTGATACTAAAATAAGTGAGCAAAAGCAAGAAAACATTGTACACAGTAATACCAAGATTATGGGATGACCAACTGTGATGAGCTTGGCTCTTTTCAGCAAAGAGATGATTCAAGGCACTTCCAAAAGACCTGGGAAGGAAATAGTTATCCACATCCGGAGAAGGAAATACAGAGACTGAATGTGCATCAAAGCTTAATATTTTCGCAGTTGTGGTTGCTATTGTTTGTTTGTTTCTTTTTTCTCATGTTTTTCTTTCCCATTTTATCTGCTTTTTCTTGCATAGCATGACAAATGTGGAAATATATTTAGAAGAATTGCATATGTTTAACCTATATGAGATTGTCTAAGGAGGGGAGAGGGATAAAAAATTGAAACACAAAGTTTTGCAAAGGTGAATATTGAAAAGCATCTTTGCATATATTTGGAAAAATTAAATTCTATTTATAATATTTTCCCATTTTATCATGGAACATTTCTTCATTCTCAATAAGGTAGAAAGCAGAAGCATTCCTTGAGCCTTTTATCTTTTCTCCAAGAAAGACATAATTTTCTGCTTTGGCCAAACATGTTTAATGATTTCACATCACTGGAATAGTCTTTGTGATTTCAATCCTTCATGAAATTGTGAGACCTTAAAACCATTTTCAGTGAATTCCCTGAAATTTCTTGCTATGAATTTTCATTGTTTTGTTTTTAATATATTTACATATCATTTCCTTGTTGACCTCTGCATTTAGATTTGGATTTCCTAAACTAGTTTTGATCTCTGCTTGTTTTCTAGTGTTTAAAACATTTGCTGTGTATAATATAACAACTTTTCTTTTTCACTCTTTTTGACAATACCTGAATTTTTGGTGTTTTCTCAATAACTGTATGTCTGAGTTAATCTTTAACTTCTTCCTTCTTATACTGTTTGGGTCACTTTCTCTCCTTCATACCTATAAGATTCATGATTAAATACATGGAATCATAAATAAACCCATAAATCACCATAATTTTGTTGTTGGATATGCAGTAGCTTTCTGCATTATATATATACACATACATATATATGTATATATATATACACACACATATATATCCATATATATGTATATTTTTATTACTTTTAATTTTACATGAATTTTACTTTTTTTTTTAAATTTTACTTTTTCCCTAGTTAGTTTTAGAACATCACAATAATGACTGTGTGTAAGTTTGTGTATCATGAGAATTTCTTTCTTTTCTTTTTCAAATCCTTTGCCTCAACTCTGTCAAAGCAAACAAAAATAAAGGTATTTTTTTCTATAGACAAGTAACCCTGTGAACTTTTATTTACTCCCATGGATTGAACTCAGCTATATAGCCCCTATATCTTTCTAGAATTTTTAGATGCTTTGTTACAGGGATGCTCTAACCTTGCATCAAGACTGTAATTAGGTCAGGATTTGTTTGGTGAAATTGGCAGACATCTCAACAGAGAAAAAAATTGCTAATATAGTCTTTATATGTCAAAAATATTTTTCTTTTAGCTACTAAAAGTGAAGAATCTTTTTGAAAAAATATTTGTATAAAGTCTACATTTTGTAATAAATAAAGAACATAGAGAGGTGAAGGGATGACATCTTGGTTGGTGAAGGAAAATATTTTCATAATTACAGTTTTTTTTTTTTTTGCTTTTTTTTTTTTGCTGAGGCAATTGGGGTTAAGTGACTTGCCCAGGGTCACACAGCTAGGAAGTGTCTGAGACCAGATTTGAAATCAGGTCCTCCTGACTTCAGGGCTGGTGCTCTAACCACTGTGCCACCTAGCTGCCCCCATAATTACAGTTAATATTTGATAGATGTATCAAATACTTTTATCTCTATAACACAGAACTTGGCAACATAAAATGTAAGTAAACTAGAAATAGTTCCTATCCTTAAGCTATTTGTAATATGAAGAAGATATATTTTCTCTACATCAGGAAAAGAAAACCATACACTTCCCATTTTAATCACTAAGCAGGTTTCTATATTTTTGTCATTGACAATTCATATTTCTAAGCTGTTCAAAAACAGGAATGACAGAACATCAGCAGACACTATCAGATCCTGGCTTGACACTCATATGTCTTTTGCCAATAATTGATCTTAACACCATCTTAGCCTTATTAATTGCTTTGTGACTTGCACTAGTATTAGTACTGAGCAACAAACAGCTCTTGGTATCTCAAAGAACTTACAGATTTCCATCTTTAAAGGGTAAACTGGTTAGAAACAATTTCATTCTCTTGCATGGGGAAAGCAAGCTAATCATCATCATCAAATATACAAGGACATAGAAGACTATGAATTGATGAACTGATCTAGCTGCCCTTTATTCTTTCCTAGGAGAAAGATGTTTTCCCCGTCAAAAGAATCTAATTCAATGCTACACAAATAGCACCAAACTATATAATTTTTTTAGAAATCCAGCTGTAATTTAACTTGCCTAATAAGAGCCTTTCCAGGAAATGTCCTAACAGAAAGAAAGTTAGATATTTCCAAGATGTTAATATCAAGAGGTGATGGCAAAAATTCACTTGAGCGAGGGCTGCCCTTTTCAAATTTGAGAAAACCAAGGTTCATATATCACACAGAGGAACTTTAATTACCTTTAATATTAGGAGATCCAATAACAATCCACAGAACCAAAGCAGGCAAGAAAGATAAGTCAAGCAAATATCCCCATGAGGTAAGAAATGGAGTCAATCTCTCTGTAACTGTTTCTGTTCATTTGAAATATACAAAGACTGGAAATTAAACACATCTATTTTTAGTGGTACAGAACATCTGTATCTACTTATTTCAGGAGATGAAATGAACATGAGAATTTTTTTCTAAATTGAAGTGTTTCATAAAGATTCACTTAAACTTTTACCTTTTTATTTGGAATGTGTTGCCACAAATTAGTTCATTTTAGGATTCCCCATCGTACTTCCTGTAGCTGGGGTAGACAGATTAATATATAAAGTGTGTTCCGAGAATCATAGATGATACATTTAAAGTTGGTTTCAATATTAAAGGTCAACTCCCTAATTATACAGATTAAGAAAGAGGCCAAGAGATTACATGATTCACTTAAGGTTATATGGCTAGTAAATGTCAGAACAAGAATTTGAACCAGTCCTTTAACTCCTGGGGAGTTGTAGATCAGTACGATGATATTCTACATCAATTTGATGATGTTTCAGAGACTGAGCCTTTGAAAACTGAGAGACACTTCCTGTGAGTGATATTGCAATGCTCCTTGGAACCTTGTTGAAGGGACAGAGAAACCCTGATTGATTCCTAGTGATTGAGATTAGCTTCAAGATGAGTATGGCAGTTAGGTGGCTCAGTGGATAAAACACGGGGTTGGAGTCAAGAAAACCTGAGTTAATATCTGGTCTCAAACATTTTATTAGTTGTAGAGTCCTTAGCAAATCAACTTAACTCTGTTAGTTTTAAACTGGAGAAGCAAATGAAAAATCATCCAGTATCTTTGCCAAGAAAATGCCATGGACAATATTGTCCATAGAGTCATGGAAAGTCAAACACAACTAAACAAAACCAAAAGGATGAATAATAGCTGAAACTAAGGAAGGAGAGCCATGGTTCTCTGTGATCTATAGAGATCTGACAGACCAGAAATGGCTCTCTTTTTGGCATTTTTTTCCAGTCTCTGTTCAGAACACAGTATATGAAGCAGAATAAGATTGGTCATGGAAGTGAGGGAAAACTCCCATACATATTTCTATCTCAAGCATAGTCATCCTGTCTCATGCATTGATCCTTTCTCCAGGAAGTAGAAAAGTCTACTTTGAAGCAGAAGCAAGTTCCATATTTGCTTAGAAGATGCCTCAAAGTAAAAAAAAAAATCCTTAGACATAGGCTTGCTCAGTACATGAGGTGGCAGCAAATGAGTTGCTGACATAATTTCTGCAGAAACCTTAGAGTAGAAGAAATGTACACAATCACCTTTTCTGACCATTTGATTCATAGTTAGTGTTCTTGAATACTGAAGTTCTCTTTGTAGAAGGAGAGATTTTCAATTTTCTAAATATTATAATGTTAGAATCCTGTTTTCTAGTCAGAAAATGGTGTATCCTAGAGCTAACTTGAACCAGCTGATGAGAGCTGATAGTAAAATGCTTAATGTGAATATCTATACTTCAACAATTGACAAATGCTTCAAAGTAGAGTATAATTCATTATTTTCTTGGTTGTTGACACTTAGTAAAAGAAGGAAGAAAATATAAATGATGAAAATTATACTTAAAAATATAGGAACAGTTTTCTTGGGGGAGTGGAGAGCTAGTTGTTAAATATTTAGCAGAATTATCCTAGCTATATCCTAAATAATCTTAGCTTTGGGTATTCCCCTTTGATAATCTCAAATTTGAGAGTTTGAAAGTTTGGAAATCAAATGTATAAGAAGAAAGGCATGTCATTATACTGCATCCTGGGGGAAAGAAGAGGATCTCTCACACAGTTTCTAGGCAAAATCTCACTTGGATTGTAAAGCCAATGTGATTCAGAGGTTAAATATGAAGGTATCATATCTCAGCAGTTTGACTCACCTTCTGAATTATATGCAAACCTCATAAAACATTATAAATTGGGGAAGAACTATGCAAGACTCTTAGAAATGGCTGGGATCCACCAGAATGTCAAATGATTTCTTTATCAACTCTTAGTTCAGATTCTTTCTTGAGGAGCAAATGATCTTTTTGAGTACTTTGCGTATTTTAAAAAAAAAATTTTATAGGTTCCTGTGAGTTCTTTTGCAGTAGAACATTTTTTCTGTATGAAAAAAAAAGAAATTCTACCCAATCCATAGGCATTACTACTTTGACTATATAATAATTAAGTCCCTATTGTCTCCATTGAAAAAACTTAGAAACAGGGAAAAAGCAAACTATATTTAGAAAAAAAAATTGGAATAATTCCTGATAGGGTCAATGAGTTAATGAGATAGTATTACTTTTAGGAGTTAACCTCCAAGAATATACTTACTTGGTATGGTTCCATAGTTCTAGAGGGACAGCCAATCATAATTTAGAAATATAAAGAAGTCAAAAGTCTAACCTGTTAATAGAAAATTAGGGCCTGATATCATGATAAAATATTAAAATTGTCACTTCTACATTTATAGAATGTAGAATCAAAGAATCTACCTATTCAAAATTGTCCCATGACTAGATCAAATAGCTGTTTTTAAATGTTCTTGCACAGTGGAATATAAATATAAAATATAAGAATTCCATCAGCTAGAATTTATCAAATGTTCACTCTGTGTCTAGCACTGCATCTTTGGTCATTACTGAAATTTTAATCATTGATATGAATCTCTGTATGTCCTTTGTGGTTAGGGGAGGTCTTTTAAATCATGAAAACTTGTTGAAACCAAACAGAGCATCATTTTCATTGTTCTAAAGGCCATTTTGTTTGATAAAGGAAAGCTGGTTTAAATCTAGATTATTCACCTAAACAAGACTTAAAGCTTGTAAAGGGATTACTCAAGCTGTCTACACAGGGTGCTCAAATAATTACATTAGTTTGTCTTGTGTTTTTTTCAATCAGCATGAATTACCAAGGATCAGAATTTTTTGAACATTTGTACATTAACCCATGACATTTAAGTACCTTAAAGAGATCATAAAGATTGTTCAATATTTTGCAGACTTATGCATTGTAATACATGTATGGACCAAGTTCATAAAAGTCATTAGGAAATAGGTTTTCATGAAATATAAGATGGCTACATTGCTTAGGACATTTTGACAAGAGATAGTTAAAAGCTGCTCTGGTTTAATACTTGATTAACAGCACCACCAAGAGTACTGAAAACTGGCTTACCAAAGAGCCCTGCATAATGCTGTTTCCCCCCAACGACAGCTTGACCCCAGCTCAAGTTCGTTTTAGTTCCAGTAGATGGAACAGATGAGATAATGAGAGACCAGAAGAGTTCAAAAAAAAAAAAAAAAACTGGTGCTGAACAGCCTAAAAGCTAGTGTTCACATCACTTTCTCAAGGCAGTTTCAAAGAAGATCACACTTCAAACTTTTGATCATTTCTTTCTTTTCACCGAGTAAGCAAACCAGAGCAGGGGTCTTTTGAAAGTGTAACCCTGACTGTTCCTTCAAACTGCTCATCCTTTTCTTATTCTGTTGTTCTTTCTGAGATAAGCTAGAGATCCGAAAAGTTGATGGATTAGACATAAATCTTCCTCTTCAAAGAAAGATTATAGAGCAAGATTGTCTCTTGACACAAAATTGATAGAACATATTCCAACAATCTTCTCTGAATGCAAAATGCAATTGTAATCTAAGTGTGTGAATAAACAATTTGAAGAGGAATATTTTAAGATTATAACAGTTCAAGGTTCTTATTTGAATTTCTTGTTTTTTAAATATGTATTTCTCATGACATTTTCTATGCCTGCAGTAATCTAATAAACAATATATTTGGAAAATGTAAGAAAGTATTTGGTGCAGTACTTGAAACTACGAGGCTTCATTTTTGCAATACAATTTCTTAAATTGTCCATACATTTCTACCCCAAATTATCCCAGTAGGTTATGACATCGTAGAAAATAAAGATAAAGGGAGAGATGGAGTAAGTTCACATGGAACTTTAAAGTTTGTGTTCTTGATGGTATCTTCTCTATGGGTTTTCAGTACACTGCTCTGAACGTATATATCTGACCATGTTACCCCTCATCTGACTACCTCCCACAAGCAATTCCAAATTAAAATCCAGTGGCACTCTATCACCTTTAGAATAGAAGGATAAAGTATAAAATCTTCTAGTCTTCAAAAGTCATTCATAACTTGGCCCACCTCCACTCCTACTACCTATTCAGTTTTCTTATACTTATTATCCCTACACATATTCTGGAATCCAGCCCCTCTGGTTTTCCTTGAACAAGGTACTCTACCTCCTTGTTCCAGGCATTTTTATTGTGTCATCCTCATGCCTGAAATGTTCTCCTTCCTCATCTCTCTCTCCTAACTCCCTGACTTCATCTCACCTAAAATTTCACCCTCTTCAGGAAGCATTTTTTTCATCCCCCTTAACTCTAATATCTTCTCCCTCTGTCAATTATTTCCAATTTTTCCTCTATATAATAATTCCATACATAGTTGTTTGCCTATTATGTCTTCTATTACATGGTGAGCTCTTTGAGAGTAGTCTGTCTTTGTATCCCGAGCAATTAGCACATTGGTTGAATCATGGATACTTAATACATTTTTATTATTTGTTAATTGACTGTCTTTAAATTTTAACAACTAAAGGCTTTAGTAAGAAGTTAGGACAGTTTTTATATTCATTAACTTTGATCCTCAAAGGAATCCCTGAGTTGGATAGCATATTTATTATCTCCATTTTTCAGATGTGGAAACAGACATGCATTTTATGTAAGTTAACCTTATATATTTATATGTGCATATATATATATATATATATATATATATATACTTATACTTATATTCTTAGTTATATACTTATTGACTGTCAGAAGATGATTCAAACCCAGTCTATTCTGACTGCAGCACTCTTTTTCTTTTAGCACATCAGACTATGTGCTTCAATGGCCAGCTTTCTTTTACAACTATACTCCCCAAAATTCAGTGCATCATAAATTAAAAGTCAAATTTTACTAACATGGTTCAAGAATATTTCAATTCAGTCAAACATGTCACATAAAAACTGATTTCTTTAAAAAAAAGTCTATGAAACAATTTTTCAACAGATAGATGAAAGATAGATAGATATAGGGCTTTCTTTCCACATGCCCACATCTCATATCTAGGTAACTTGATTTTCTGTGTTTCCCTATCATATTTTTGGAAGTAGCTTTCTTCACTTGGCTCCATAATCAAAACAGGTTATATCTTTAAAAAGGGACAGATTGGGACAGTTTCTTTCATTCTTGTATGCTTTTTCCTTCTATGTCCAGATGGTGAAGATTACACATAATTTACGCACAGCATGGATTCCATGAACTGAATTGCGAGAAGGGATACCTCTGCCACCCCCTTGCTTTTCTAAGGTTCCAAGAAATGGTCCTATAATGTTTTTTTTTTTTTTATTCTTTTCTGTTTTTTTTTTTTTCTCATCAGTTTCAAATGCCAGCAGTACTCCCCATAAAATGTAGGAATACTGACAAGATAAGGATAACAATAGGATGCTGTAACCAGAAAAGTCCTGACAAGCCAGGGTACTGGGAACTCAAACCTAAGGGATTTTGGACTGGGAATATGGGACTATCCTCTATTGGTCTCTGATCCCCATACATTATCCATAGACTCAGGTGACATAAGGTATTGAAGAGGAGATTAAACCACATGTTGGTGAACCAGGTAATAGGGGTGAGATAAATTATTTGTATATTTGTCAACATACCTGTAATATATACAGGTATATTGTATGAAATATATTTCATATATTTCTTAGAAAAAGCTAATCTCTTAATAGCTAAATGGAACTAAAGTACATGGCACAAAACTCTACACTTGAGGAAACATTAATAAACTAAATACCTTAGACCTCTTTAAGGGGCTGAAAATCCCAAGGGAATTACAATACAAAACAATATAATATAATATAATATAATATAATATAATATAATATAATATAATATAATATAATATAATATAATAT
>JAJPUD010005936.1:20853-50218 GCA_023553655.1 Myrmecobius fasciatus | reverse complement strand
AGCCTTCTGAAAAGGAGACCAACTTAAGTCTGCCTTTGTGGCTTCATCTGGGATTGTTTTCATAATGTCAGGATCTGGGGACTGTTCTATTTTTTCTCTGTAAAAGCTTTCTATGGTGAGAGCTCTCTTCTGCTTCTTGCTCATGATTTAAAGTTGGGATATTGGTCAAAAGTAGAGAAAACTGCAACAATTTGTATTTGCCCTGGGGCAGTTTGCCGGGTTGACTTCTGGTCTGAGGCTGGTCGGGCTAGATTCGCACTAGGTTTTCACCTGCTCTCAATCCACTCTTTACCAAAGGCAGATCTGCCAAAGCACCTGCCCGCAAGCAGAGCAAAGTGGCCCAGGCGTCTCCCAGGGGCTTCCTGGGTGCCTCAAATCCGCCCCTCTATTGCAGCCCTGACTTCCGCCCCTGCTGGAGTCTGATTGCGACCATTGGCCGATTTCCCCTGAGGCTAACCTTCTCCGGAGTTCTTTCAAGGTAGATTTTTGAGAGAAGTGTGTTGTAGTCCAAATGTTTGGCGAAGCCCTCACTCAAAAACCAGTTCGAAGGCTCACTTTGTCTGGGTCTGAGGGAAGGTCCCAGGAGTCCACAGAGAAGGCTGTCTGCAGTTCTCCATCTACTCCAGTATATTTTCTAAGAATATCCCCCCAATGACATCATATAGCCAAACAAGAACAAATATCAATTTTTAGTATGGAATAAGCCCAAGGGATACAAATACAAGATAGTCCCTGCTTTCAGGATATTCATGTCATAGGTGGGGAAGACAACACATAAAAAGGAGTTGAATTCATGATGTGGGGACAGAGAATACATATCAGGAGACAGAGATAAAAGTCAAGGTTTAAAGATAACATAATGACTGATGCTGTTTCTTCCATAAGTAAAGGTTAGAAGGAAGTGAAACTTAATAATCAGTGGAAGAGGCCATAGCATAGGAAATGTAGCCAATGTAGGAAGACAGTAAGAACATAAGTAAGGAGATGGTCTGTGATGTGGGATAGTTTATGTGTGAAGAATACATGATAGCTATGTGGTATAGGATTTTTCATGGTTTTCTTTCTTTCTAGTAATTTATTTTTCCAAATACATGTAAAGATAACTTTCAATATTTAGTTTTGTAAGATTATGTGTTCCAAACTTTTCTCCCTCCCTCTGTCACTTACTCCCTTCCCAAGATAACAATATTAAATATGAGTAACCATTTTTGAAGCAATTGGGGTTAGGTAATTTGCCCAGGGTCACAAATCTAGGAAATGGTAAGTGTCTGAGTCTAGACTTGAACTCAGGCCCTCCTGACTGGTACTCTATCCATTGCACCATATAGCTGCTTCTGTCTCATCTTTTAAAAACACATTTCCATATTTGTATTGTTGTACAAGAAAAAATAAGACCAAAAGGGGAAAAAAACATGAAAAAGAAAACAAATACAGATGTACATTCAGTCTCCATAGTTCTCTCTCTGGATGTGATTGTCATTTTCTATCCCATGTCTATTAGAATCACTATGGTTGAAAAGAGCTAGGTCCATCACATTAGTTCATCACATAATCTTTCTGTTACTGTATAGTATTCTCTTGGTTCTGCTCACTTCACTTAATATAATTTTCACTTAGGTCTTTCCAGGTTTTTTCTGAAATCAGCCTGTTGTCATTTCTTAAAGAGCAACAATATTTAATTATATCCATATACCATAACTTATTCAGCCATTCCCCAACTGAAGGATATCCACTCAATTTTCAGTTCATTACCACTACAAAAAGA
This sequence comes from Myrmecobius fasciatus, assembly GCA_023553655.1. Taxonomy (NCBI): domain Eukaryota; kingdom Metazoa; phylum Chordata; class Mammalia; order Dasyuromorphia; family Myrmecobiidae; genus Myrmecobius; species Myrmecobius fasciatus. The sequence continues at coordinate 48,453 of JAJPUD010005936.1, read as the reverse complement.
GCTGCTATAAACATTTTTGCACACGTGTCCTTTCCCCCTTTTTTATTATCTGTTTGAAATACAGACTCAGTAGTGAGACTGTTAAATCAAATGATATGCACAGTTTTATAGTCCTTTGGGCACAGTTCAAAAATTGCTCTGCAGAATAGTTGGATAACTTTATAACTCCACCAACAAAGCATAAGTGTTCCAGTTTTCCCACATTTCCTCCAACAATTATCATGTTTTCCTGTCAGCTAACCTGAAAGGTGGTTTCATTATTTTCTTTATATAAATGTAATTTTTTAAAAGTCAATACTGTATAGAGGAAATATTCCTTTTATTAGAATTTATACTAGTTTTAAAAATAATTCAAATATTTATGAAAATGAAATATTTGAATAATTGAATTATCAGAAAAAAGATTTGGAAGTTTTAGTGAAATATAAGAGCAATATGATTAACAGTGTATTATGTCACAGAAAACAATGAACTGATCTTGGCCTGAATTAAGAACAGCATGGTATAAGCAAGTGGAAAATTAAATGAAGTCATAATTATCCTTTAGTCTTTTTTAAAAAAATTCAAATGAATGTATTATGTGAAGACTTAAAGTGTTTATTTAGTAATATCCGTGGAGTAGACATAAAATACATCAGTATTTTTCCTTAATAGGAGAAACATAATGTCCAGAATGAGTGAGGAGACAGTCCTTCTGTGCTCTACTCATATCATTTGACAACTGGGGCCAATAATCAATTTGAGAGCATCTAGAGGAGCAGGAATAGAACAGTCAAGGGTTCATGATCATATCATACAAGAATAATTTGCAAGCACTGAGGATGTTTAACCTGAAGAAGACATCAAATCAATCTTAAGGAATTGGAAGGGCTATAATATGCCAAGGCAATTAAACCTGTTCTGCTTGCCCCCAGAACTATGAGCAATGATAAGATAGTATAGCAAATATATATTTACATGCAGTGTTATTAAGAACTTGCTTGTAACGAAAATAGTCTAAAAATAGAATAACTATTTTCAAAAGGTAATGATGTCCCTCACATTTGAGATCATCAGAGAGAAGCTGAGTAGCCACTTGTAAATAAAGAAACTCTTTTCCAGGTATTTATTAGCCTAAATTATCCCTTAAGATCCCTTCCAACTCCAAAATTCTGTCATTTCATAAATTGATCTGTTTTAATTCAAGGAGCCACAGGTGGAACAGTGTATAGAGAGCTAGACCTCGAATGAGAAAGATTCATCTTTCTGAGTTCAAATCTGATCTCAGAAACTTACCAGCTGTGTGATTCTGAATAATTGACTTAATTCTTTGTCTCAGTTTCCTCATCTGTAAAATGGGCTGGGGAAGGAAATATCAAATCCCCAAATAGGGTGAAAAAGCATCAGACACTACTGAAAAGCAATGGTAAGGTGACTAAATAATGACTGAACAACAATTATAATTCCTAACTTACAAAACATTGATTACTTTTAGTGATTCACCAATATCATAATTTCCTTCCTTTAGTCTGATTTAGAATTTTCTAAAAATTACTTTGAAAAATGTTTTTTTTTTATTTTTTTAAATTCCAAGTATTGGTGCTTCATTTTCCCTTCCCCAATTAAATTTTATATTTTTAAATAACTAGCTCATCTATCTAATCAATCAAAACATTTTAAAGTATGTATTCATGTTAATTACTATGTTAAGGATTGTTAAGAGATCCCCAGAACTTATCTTTTTTTGAGTTGCCATATATCCCTGAAACATGACCTAATGCAAGCAGGAGTCCCTGAATGTACCAAGGATGAAGTCCTCTCTCTCCCCACTCTACCCTCTGAGAAGACATAAAGTGTTGTTTGAATCCCAAACTGGACCCCCTGTATATCTTTAGGAGTGAAGACAAACTTCATTTTGTCTGTACTAGACTGAGAAATTGTTTGTGCAGCTGAGACCATCATAAAGAAGAAGATCATCCCATCTTCAAAGTCCAGTAGTTCTTAAGAGAAAGGAAAGCAACTTTTGCCATTTATTTATTGAACTTAATCTGAATTTAACTTTATTATATTTTATGTATGATATATATTTATATTTTAGCAACTTTTTTGTATCCAGACTGCAGCATGATAGAAAAAGATGATCTTCACAGTAGAAGCCACTAATACAACATATAAAATCTCTTTGTGGCAATTGCATGTTGCAGGATAATAAGGCCATCGTAATAATTAATTATTTATATTGCTAACTTGAATATAGATGGCAATTCATCACATGTAAAGCATGCATGAATATATAATGGATAACCATCATGTTGGATCACAGTATCAGTAATATGAATTGTGTGTTATTACATACCTATGAGGAAACAAACACTGTCCCAAAGGAATTTGCATTGTGCTGAGGGAATATTACATATACAGAAAAGGAAATATAACATATGTGTGTGCATATGTGGACAGATTGATTGATAGATAAATAGTGTAGATGTGTGTATATAAATGAGAGTATATAAGCATGTTAGAATGTTGGGCTTAAGAGGCAATTTAATAAGAGTAAGTCTCATATTTATGTAGAAACAATGAATTGGAACGAGACAAAATGCAGTAGTTATGAAAAGGCAACCTATTGCTTGAAAAAAGCCTTGGGAGTTTAGTGGAATACAAGGTCAATGTGATTAAACAATGTGACCTAATAGTTAAAGAAATTAAAAATTAGACTTCATTAAGCATTGACTTCATAATGGAGGAGGTGATCTTCTTGCTGTACTAGTTTCTCATATCAAACTTTGATCTACATTTCACATTTTTGCAAGGACATTGACAAGTGTGAATATATAGTTTAGATGAGCAGAACCAAGAAGATAGTAAGGGGATTGAAGATCTAATTACATATTAATTGACTAAAAATTGATTGAAAAGAGAAAAAAAATAAACTTAAAGATAATCTTCAAGATTTGAAGGATTTTTTTGTAGAAGGATGGTTTATTCTTGAAGATTCCCAGAGTCAGAAATTATGAACAGAAGATAGAGATAAGCAAATTGCAAATTGATATAAAGACCAAGTTCCCAATAATTATAATTATATAAAAGGGTAATGAAGTATAATCAAAAGAAGTCAAGTTTCACCTCAGTGGAGAGCAGTGACTAAATGAGTACTTGATGAAGTCTTGTATAAGGCATTAATTCCTATGTAGGTATACCAGAGTGTTATGTCACAAATTTTAAATTCTGAAGAGTCTCATTTTTATTTATTAAATTTAATTAAATTCAAAAAGTCATTTTTCAAGTGTCCATGGGAAGACAACATATGAATGGAATTTTAAAAGTATGTGAAGAGTTGCTGGTGAAAGGTTGGCATGGGGTTTGGGGATACAACTACTGCTGGAATACACTAAGGAGACAAAGCAAAAAGAAAAAAAAATTGGAAAGCAAGTCCCTGTCCTCAAGAAGCTTGTATTGTACTGAAAGGAATAATATCCATATAGATAAATAAATAGAAATAGTCATGTCTTTAAGAAATAAAATAAGAGTGGGTGAAGCATGAGAGCAAATCTTAATTGGGATAAAAAAGATGCTACTTGATCCAAGCTGTAATTGGAACTTTTCATTCCAAAAGACAGGAAGAGTCCTGAGAGTATGGTGGATACCCTTGGAAAAGAAAAAAGTGAGAAATGTGTTAGCTTGTATGGACATTTTGGATAAAGAATAATGGTAACACATGTCATGTGCATGAGAAACAATGCATTTTACATTTTAAGTCAAACTGACTATTATATTCAATGTATTATGAAAATAAATACACAGAGAGAAGAAAAACATACAGCCATGAAAAACTAATTCAGAAACCAATAATTTAATATTTTATATTTTATGATTGAAAAGAGTGAGTCTACTTAATGAATCCACTGAATATTTATTGAATTCCCACTGGTTAGTTGCCATTTTATCAGGCATTTAATATCATATCGAAAGAAAGCGCCTTTCTGCATTGTTAATTTTAGGCATTATAAATGTTTGTTCATTTCTAAAGAGGTTATCACAGCAGATGCTTACATACAAAGATGGAAAAATGATCAGACCATGGCATAAAACATCCTCATAAATATCAGTGGTAGCAATATGGTTTCTTGCAGTCATGTGAAATTGTATTGGAATGTAAGTAACCAGTTATCTCACTTCCAAAGCATTATAGCTCAGGGACCTTTCTGCCTTAATTTATTATTATATTTCTTTCTTTGATTTAAGACAGATGAACATTTTGTATACAGCTGTATGTTTTTCTTTCTGAAAATACAATGGTTAAAGTATTATATTTTTGTTTGTTCATTTAAGAATATCAGAACTTTTCCTATAATTAATGTTGAGCTTTTAGTCATGTTATTTGTTTTGAGTGAGGGGAGGAATTGTGGTTGAAGAAGAAGAGGCATCAGTGCTCTAGATAACTAAGCATAATACAGAATGTAAACAATGAATAATAAATATTCATTTAATGGAGCATCACTGAATGGAAACTACTGAGTTTTATTTATCATATAATTTTATTGTTTGGCAACATAAGTACCTACCTTATTATTAAAAACAGGAAGACACTAAAATGAGTCCTTATTCATAGATCCATGCCAATGTGGTAGAATATTGATGGTTTTGAATATGGGTTAATCTTCTGACATTTATAACAAATAGCAAACGAAGGAATGTATTTTCATACACATATATCAAATGCAGTCAGGAAAACATTAAACTATGTACAACACAGAAATCTTTACTAAAGTTCTCATAGTACTAGATAATCATAGGATGATAAAAATAAAAAAGTCTTCAAAGAAAATTTAATTCATTGCTCTACTTCAAAAACCAAAGTAAGCTGGATATGGTCAAATAGGGGATAGGAAGATTAAACATCAATATCTTTAGTGTCAGTGAACCCAAATGTTTGGGAATAGGTAATTTTAATTCAAGTGATCCTTACATATCCAACTATGGGCAAGAATATCTTAGCAAAAGTGGAGCAGCCCTCATAGTTAATAAAAGGGTAAGAGAAATAGTATTGGGGTATAATCCCTAAAATGATAGAATAGTATTTCTTCAAATCTAACATAAGCCACTAAACATCATAGTAATAAAAGTCTATGTTTCAACCATTAATGCTGATAGGCCAAAGATGATTAGTTTTATGAAGACCTACAACTTCTAGAGATAGCAAAAATAATTGTCACATTTATCATATGTGATTTGAATGCTAAAGGAGAAAATCAAAAGATAATTGGAATAACAGGCAAGTTCAGCTTTGGAATGCAAAATGAAGCAGGGCCCAAACTATGAAATTTAGTCAAGATAACTTATGGTTGTAGCAAAAATTTTTTTTGAGCAATCCAAAAGGCTACTCTACACATGGGCATTATATAGCAATATTGAAATCATTTGATTATATGCATTTGTAACCAAAAATGGAGAAGCTCTATCACTAAAAGAAAGACCTGGAGCTGAACTGTGACAGTTTCTTATTGTAAAATTCAGACTTGAATAGAAGAAAGTAGGGAAAACCATCAGACAGACAGCTCCATCTGTAAAATAAAAATGATAAATAGATTTAGAGGTTTAGATCTGCTAGATAAAGTGCCTGAAGAATTATGGAAGGGGATTCACAATATTGCACAGGAAGCAGCAACAAAAGTCTTTTCAAAAAGAAATATCAAGAAAGTAAAATGGCTATCTGATGAGGCTTTAAAATAAGTCAAAAGAAGAAAAATAATGTAAAAGAGCTTCTCAGGGTAAATGCTTCTTTTCTAACAGTAACAATTGCTGCCTAGCATTTGACTGAACATATCCAAACAATTCTAAATACAGAATTCTAGAAAATAATGAGAGATAAAGTTCTCTTAATTGAACAATGCAAAGCAATAGAAGAAAGCAATAGAATGGAAAACAAGAGATCTCTTCAAGAAAATTAAAGCTATCAATTGGATATTTCATGCAAAATGGTAACAAAGAAAGGCAAAAGTAGTAAAGACAGCAGAAGGAGAAGATATTAAAAAGAGGAGAAGCTGTCATTATTTCCATTAGTAACATTTCTATGTCCTCTTTTAGCATAGAAAAGACCATAATATTGAGTACAGAAGCTATAATTTTACTGTCATTTATAGAGAAAATATTTTCTTTCATTCATTTGTTGTTCACCTTCTACTTTGATCTTTAAATGTTCTAGGGAATACCTAGGTTGAATACGTCTCATATTAAGCTTTCTGAAAACTTTGTTTTAGCCTAATCATATCAACATTTATTTATAAAAAATTTAAACTTTGGAGTTTGAAGTCAGAAACTCAGAATTACTGATTGGTTATAAAACAAGATTATTTCCCTCATATAATTTTCTGTTTGAAAAGCAGAATTGCATAATTAATAAAAGAATGGGCCTGGACATCAAGAGAACCTGGATTCAAGTTTTACCTCTGAAACATACTGGTTGTGTCTTCCAGGGTAAGTTACTTTAACTTTCAGTATTCTAGGCAACTCTAAAATTAGAACTTTCAGAAATGCCAACCTTCATTAAAAAAGGGAGCTTCCTTGTTTGAGAGTTCCAAATAGGAATGAAATCTAAGCTCTAGACTCTGTCTTATTCTATGTTTATTACAGGTTTTGTTTTTTAGAGAAAACACCCTTTATTTAAGCCAATTAATACCATTTTGAATTCATACAAGCCATTTACAGTCAAGACAGACTGTCCAGCATATCAAATCATCTCTTTTAAAACTATTTTGAGTGGATTAATTGACAATGTCTTCTACTCATTTTTTTCACCAAACAATTACCTTGTTCTTCAAGTTACTACTAAGAAAACGATGGAACCCATCACAAATTGGTCTTTATTCTCAGCTAGAATAATTTTTGGTTTCAATAAATTTATATTGGGAAAATAGGCTACTTTCACTCCCCAATGTCCTTCAAGATTCTGTTATAAGGATGCACAGGATCTAACATTCCTCCACGTACATGTTTCTAAGTTGTCCTGGTGCCTAGTGGAATACACCACAGGGATTACAACACACTGTCACTGTCAATTGTGAAATGGCTCTCTGAGTGTCCTGCTATAGCACAGAAGTGTAAGCACACATTAATTTCCTTCAGGGGACTTCACTGTTGGAGATTCCCCAAGTGCTTAGATTTGTTTCAACAGTATACAGTCTCCTTGCCCTTTAGACATCTGGAAACTGCAGGATAGCTATGAAACACAGTTTCACATGTAGCAAAGAAAAGGTATCTTGACATGTCCCTTTTACTTCTGCATGAACAAACTTGTAGAGAAGAAAAAGAATTGCTCTGGGTAAATGCTTTTTTTCTAACGGCAATAGCTGGTATTAACACACTGTGCCTTGAATTTGACTGAAAATATCAATTTAACTTACTTATAATTATTTGAGTTTTGAAATATTTTAATGTTTTTCTATGATTTATATTTTGGAAAATTAATGAAAACAATGATTTCTATCAATAACTCATCATTAATTCCTCTTTGATAACAATTAATGAGTTTGAAATAGATTAAGTTTGAAGAAATGACATTATGGTATATTTGTTTTGGCATTTGAAGGCCTCAATACCTGTGTGGACAGAAAGAAGCCATTTAGCCTCTCTGAACTATTTTTTTTTCATCAGTAAAATCAGATTGGTGGCCTAGATAGTATCTAATGTCTCCATAATATCTAAGTCCTCTGAATGTTGGAAGATTTTTATCTTGCAAAGAGTGAATGGGACAGAAAGTTAATCTAGTTCAATCATTTCCTTTGGCTGTTATGATTATCACAAATACTACTTTAAAGTCACATTTAAATAATACTTTAGGGTTTATAAGTGCTCTCTTGGTGCTTGCAACAGCTTTATAAGATAAATATTTTTAAGTTCCTATTTTACACATGAGAAAAATGGTGTCCAGAGAGATGAAGGTATTTGTCTAGGATTATTTCACAAGTTAATAGCTGATATAGCATGTTTTTCTCTCTATTTCATCAACCTACCAAACAGCAGCATTTATAAAGTACCTACTTTGTGTGAGGCACTGTACTGAATGCTTAGAATACATTACCAAAGAACACTAACAAAACCTATAGCTTTAAAGAGTTTTCATCTATGTTATGAGATGTTAGTCTATACTTAGTTTCTGCCAAAGTGCTTTGCTTTCCAGTTTTCCCAGAAAATTTTGTAACATGGTGAGTTCTTACTTCAAGGATCTGGCAAAAATCTTGTCAGGAATGACTGAGAGAGCCCCCTGTGATTATCACAGAGATCCTTTATCTTTTATAGAGGTGGAGAGTGGAGAAATAGCAGATAAATTCTTCTTGTCATTTAACACAGAAATTTTTAGTCAGTTTTCCATGAGCAAAAGACCCAGTCCTCACCTTGTAATTTTTAGTGGGAATAGTATCAGCACTAGGTGCTTTGTTCCATGAAAGGAGTCTAATAGCATTCAAATTTTTCTTTTGAGTTGAAACTTCTGCTAAGGAGAAATTGACTTCAACCTTAAGTGAATGGTCAATGGCTGCAGTATTGATTTATGACAATCTATTGAAAACATTATGGAAGGATTCAGCCTATCTTTCAGGATTATGCCTTCATTACTAACCAATATGGCTCCATCAGTACTGAGTAACTGAGATGCACTAGAAGTCGTTGGTCCAAAATAGCTTCAGTACTTCAAATTGTTACCATGAGCTTACAACTGAATTTCTTCTGTCATCCTATGGAGTCAAGAATCCTGTATCTTTCTAAGCTCCACTTGTACTTTACTTTTGTTGGAATTAAATGGTGCCTTCTTAAAAATGGATGAATTACCCTGCTGATAAACCCTGTGAAGGTCTTGGTTTTTGTCGTTGTTGTTGTTTACTAGTTTTTAAATTTCCCCATCAAATTCGTCTTGATATTTGTTAATATATTGACGCAGATGAGCAAATTCACCTTCCGTGTTAATCAGACCAGTATAGAGTAAGCAGACAACCTTTAGGGTAGCTTTTCTAATCTTTTGCTTACACTAGGAGGGGAGGGGTGAATGCTCATCCACATGGGTACTTATCAAATTCTATTACTGCTTCCAGTCTGGGTCACCTTTTTGTAAGGTTGTGACTAAAGTTCCCAGTGGATCTGTCCCTTCTGTTTTGTCACTTGCCTATTAAACAGTACTTTGAGATAGATAGAAATGGTAATAGTACAGGTGATGTTCTCTGATTCATGTGTGAATCAGATTTAAGTAAGGCAGAGTTGTGTGGTCATTGGTCTCATCTTTTTTCTAGAGTCATCACAATCCAATGGTCAGATGGAGTCAAGATGACTGGTGATGGCTCAAGATGCAATGGATGACCTTGGTGTCCTCAATGCCTAACCATGTTCTAAGTATCCTACAGCACCTGATTCAGCTGTCTTCATGGCCATTGGAATAAATTGTTCTCATCCATCCAATTCCACCAGGAAAAGTTTTCCCATGCTTGGAGCAGATATTCCACCCTAACTCACCACTGAGTTTGAAATCGCTTAGTTACCCTCAAACTTGTTTATCCCTTCTGCTGAAATGGTTTACCAGGATGTGATCACTGTTCATCCTGAAGCTTCTTGGAGCCACAGGTGAGAGTTAGGAATGTAAATGCACACACACACAAACACACACACACACACACACAACATTCTCTCTTTGAACCAATTTAGATGTGAGTGAATTTTAAGCCTTGCCTAACCTTCCCTACACTTTTCTTCTTCACCATAAAAGCATGCCTCTTTTGCATGACTCATTTATATGAGATAATTACTCTTATTCTTACTCTCCTGTCTCCCTTGTCCCATGGTCACTCCCTTTCTCACTTTTTTAAAAAAAGTCATCCTGATAAATGCTAGTTCCAATGATTTTGTGATGAAGAGAGCCATCTATACCCAGAGAGAGGATTGTGGAGACTGAATGTAGCTGACAACATACTATTTTCCCTTTTTTGTTTTTTGCTTGCATTTTATTTTCTTTCTCATTTTCTTTTCCTTTTTGATTTGATTTTTCTTATGCAGCCTGATAATTGTGGAAATATGTATGGAAGAATTGCACATGTTTAACATATATTAGATTACTTGCAGTCTAGGGGAGTAGATAAGGGAAAGGGAGAGAAAAAAACTTGGAACACAAGACTTTGCAATGATGAATGTTGAAAATTATGTATGCATATGTTTTGAAAATAAAAAGCTTTAGTAATAAATAGATAAATGAAATTCACCTTAAAAAGCATAAAAATATATAATTGATTTTTTAAAATGGATTTTGCAAATATCATCCTAGTATGTGACTCATTTCCAGTTTCTTTTTATGTAGAATTCTTCTAACTGCCATAATGATGATAAAGTTCTTAGAAAATATGTCTCATTTTTCCATATAGAATGCTATATAGTCTAACTATATTGAGTCCCTTATGATTTCTCTTTCTTATTTCCTTTTTTATGTTACTTCTGAGTCTTATTTTCAGGTCACATTTTCTATTCAGTTTTTTTTGTCTTTTCATCAGGAATTCTTCAAAATCCTCTGTTATATTGAAATCTACTTTTTGCTTTGAAAAATTATACTCTTTCTCTGAGTATATTTTTTCTTACTTATAATCGCACATCCTTTGCCTTCTGGAATATCTTATTTCTGTCCTCCACTTCTTTCATGTGGTAGCTGATAAATTTTGTGCGTTCCTGGCTATGGATTCTTACTAGTCCCTTGAAGTATTTTCTCTTTCGTCTGTGAGCTCTGAAATTTGTCTAAGATGTTCCTGGAAATTTTTGTGATCTTTTTCATGTGCTGTTTGCTGGATGTTTTCACTTTCTATTTGGCTTTCTAGTTTGAGGACTTTGGGGCAGTATTCTTTGACAGTTTCTCAAAATATTATGCTCATCTTTTATCTTGACTTTCAGGTCATTCAATAATTCTTAAATTAACTCTTTTTAATTTATTTTTCAGATTATTTCTCTAGTGCGATGTTTTTCTACTTCAAAAATTGACTTTGTTTTATTGTTTCTTAATGTCTAATGGAGTCATTAGCTTTCACTTACTAATTCTAATTTTTTAAGGAATGATTTTCTTCAGGGAGTTTTTGTATTTCTTTTTCCATTTGGCTAATTCTGCTTTTTAAGGAGTTATTTTTTTTTCACATGGAAATGCAGATTTATTATGTACAACTTGCTATTTCTTTTAAATATATAATAAAACTATTATGTAAATTTTTTCTTCTCTCCTCCCTGGTCTCATCCTAGGTAGCTACTATTAGCCACAAATATGTAGGAATATACATATATAATGTATGTGTATATATATATATGTAAAACCATTCTCTCTCTCTGTGTATGCATGTATGTATCTATATATATATATATATATATATATGTATGTATGTATGTATCTATATATATCTACATGTAGATATATACATATATATCTATATGCAAAACCATCCTATACATATTTCTATTTTTCAATTATTTCTCTGGATACAGATAGTCTTCCTTCAGGTAGTTAATTTAGATATTTTTAATAGCCAAAATGATTTAATTGCTTAAAGTTGTTCTTCAAATAACTTTGCTGTTGTTATATACAATGTTCTCTTGGTTCTACTCATTATTTTGTGCAAGCCTATCCATGTTTTTCTAAGATCATAGAGCTCATATTTTTTATAGCACTATATAATTACTTTTTAAAAGAAAAAAAAAGAAAGCAGGCAATTATGATTCTGTCACAACTATAGAAGTCCTATGGAGAGACAATATTCTTGAGTGGACAGAGAGGCAGTCTCAAAGTGAGGATGATCTGGGTTCAAGTTCTTCTGACACATTCTATCTATGTAACTCTGATTAAGTCCTAACTTTTCAGAGCTCTAGGAATCTCTAATGCTAAAAAATTGCAAAGACGTGGATAACCTGAACTGATGGAAGAGATGGGATTTGAATTTAATTATTCTCAGCTCCAGGGCTAGTTCTTAAGGAGTTATTTTTAATCATTGAATTTTGCCCCTCTTTTCCTTTGTGACCAACTATACTGTTCAAGGTGTTTGCTTTCATATTTTTGTGCCTTTTTTTTTTTACCAAGCTGTTAATTGCTTTTTGTAATTTTCTTTCTTTGGCTCAATTTCTCTGATCTTTTTCTACATCAGTATTATTTAGTTTTCAAAATCATTTTTAGCTCTTCTAGGAATTTTTGTTAGACTTGTGCTCTGTCAGATTTTTTCTGTGTATTTTTTGCTTTTCTGTCTCTCCTCTTTCTTTCTTACTCCTTTTTAAAAATCCATATTATTAACTTTTAGTTCTATTCATATCCCTTTCTTTCTTTTACACATTTCTTTCCTGATTATGATTTGTATGAAATTCACTATTAGAAATTATTAATATTAAAACTGAGTCCTGAATCAAAGTAATTATTTGTCTCAATTTATTCTTCTTTTGAGGAATAATAATTTATGTTTGTCTATGAACTTAACTTTCTCAATATGATTAAATATATTATTTCTGTGAACTAAATTTACATACTTGCTTTGAAAGCAAGACTTGAAAGGATATTAAGTACAATCTAACAAAATTCACCTACTCTAAAGCCATAAGTTCCCATGTTCATGACATTTGGTACAAAATAAACATTTCTCTGGGAGCAGTGTCCCTATAAAAAGTGTTTCTTATATCCAAACTCACGTTGATCACACTTAATTTTTTCTGCACTGGGAACATTATGAGTATTTGACCCAAGGTCACTTAACTCTGGTTTTCTATTATGTGAGAATGTTCAAGAACTTCTTAGTGCATACCTTACCTGGTTGCATCATTTTTTTGGATTTATAGTCAACCTGCTTCTGGAGCATGAATAGTTACATCTTTTCATCTCAGAGCATGGGGATTATGGTAATTAAATATTCTCTTAATTGGCTTCCAAACTAGACAAAAGGTTTGAAGAAATTGTCTCTGTTTTCAAATAACAAATAATTACTGTGAGGTGGGTTATATCCAGCCACCCTGATCTATATCTGGTCACTAGACCAAGATGGCTCTGGAGGAAAAAGTAAAGCTGATTATTTGCAGTCTTTTTTTCACTTAAATATAATTCAGTTGCATGTCATGGCATTATCCTCCTGATGTCATGATCATCTTCAAGAATGAAGAACAACCAACCACCTCTGAATAGAAACTGCCTCACTGAGGACTGGGCAACACAGTTTCCTTGGAATTCTTGGGCTATTTTTTAGAACCATGCCTTAAACCCAAGTCATTCTGCCTCTCATTGACTAACCACAGAAGATCCAAGGCCAAATATCACTTGACTTGGTCTTTGAACTCTGATTGCTTCAGAGTGAATGCAAATATCAATCATTTATGTTTCAACAAGAAATCCTGACAGTCTTCTTTTTCCATTGATGTTTGATTCAGGCCCTTGTTTGCCTTATTTTATTCTTACCTAGCCTTATTCACTGAATGGATGTTTTCCTTAGTCAATTTGAAACCTGTTAAAGACCTTTGCTTAAAAAAGCTAAAGTCTCTAGCAAGATGATTTCAGAGAGGCCTGAAGAGACTTGCATGAACTGATGCTGAGTGAAAGAAGCAGAGCCAGATCATTCTACACGACAACAACAGTACTATATGATGATCAATTCTGATGGACATGGCTCTCTGTAACAAGGAAATGCTTCAAACCAGTTCCATTTGGTCAGCGAAGAAAGCCATATACACGCAGAGAGAGGGATATGAGATATGGACCACAACATAACATTTTCATGCTCTCTATTGATGTTTGCTTGCATTGTGTTTCCTTTCTCTGATTTTTTTTCTTGTAGATACGATTTTTCTTGCACAACAAGTAAGTGTGGAAATATGTATACATATATTCGACTTGTCAAGTATTTTAACATAATTAACATGTAGTAGATTTCCTGCCATCTAGGAGAGGGGTGGGGACAAGGGGAGGGGGAAATTTGTAATGGAAAGCTTTGTACGGGTCAGTGTTGAAGAATTACCCATACATATGTTATGCAAATAAAAAGCTTTAATTAAAAAAAGTAAAAAAGGCTAAGGTCTCTCACTGCATCCAGGGTCATTTCAAGTCATCCTGATCTGCATCTTACCACTGCACCCAGGTGGCTCTGGAGGGCAAAGCAAGGCTGGTGACTTTGCACAGTCCCTCAACTTAAATGCAATTTCATTTACTTGTTATGATGTTATGGTTGTCTTTGGGAACAAAGGCCAAACAACTTTGGACTATGGATGAGTCGGTAATAGAGGACACTGGGTCCTGTTTTCTAACTAGCCTCCATGGATTTCTGAGTGCATTGGCATTGGCATGTTTTCCGGGGTTTCAATTCTTTCTTGATCTTAGTTAAAACCATATGTAAAGCCAGAAGAGACCAAGTTATTGCTTTGTACACTTAGAGACACACACAAGATGTCCAACAATTGGACTACGTATTAGAATGTCTGTAGTTTCAGTCACTGTGTCTTCAGAGGAGACAGACTTGTCTAATCCACAAAGAAATCATCTCAGTTGAGTTTCATATATTGAGTCTCATTTTTCCCCAAAATGAACTTGGAGGAAACTCAGAAAACGCAGAAGGAGAATAGTGGGTCTGGGAAGCTTCCACTCTCTCCTTGTCCCATTCCATGTGAGGGGGAATATTTGTGCCCAGTACTTTACATTTCATACTGATATTCTCAAATAGACAAAATAAGGGAGAGTAATTCAAACCCAATCACAGACATTTACTGTGTGACACAGCAAATAATAGTTTGTTTGTTTCAATTTCCTCAACTGTAAAATATGGACAATATCACAATTCTCATAATAATCCGAAGATAAGATATATGTAGAGCACTCAGAACGTTCTGGAGACATAATAGGTACTTAATAATGCTTTTTCCTGCTTTCCCCTTCTCCTCCAGAAGTGTCTGTATATACATTAAAAAAGTGCCTCCACATAGTGTGTATATTTTTCTACTTCCTTCCTTGATATACCTTCTCACTATATTTCTTTTTGTTTCAGTCAATTAATATTAGTAATTGATACAGGGGAAGTATCAATTGGGTACCTTGAAATGAATAAGGCCACCAGATGGAGGCGGATAAGTAACAGTATTAGAATTTCAAACCTGCTGGGGGACCCAACAGGCTAGTGAAGACTGGGAGGAGCCCAACAGGGGTTCTAAGTCTCCATTCCTTTAAATTTCTCAGCCTCATAAACTAATTTCTCCTTATGAGTGTTTGCAGAAGTGTCCTTCCCTTTGTCCCACAAGACCAATTTGTGAACTGGATTCTATTTTTAACTTATTGTTTCAGGTTGTTTTTCTAGCTGCAACATGTCTTCTTTTTGCCACATGTTTTCATTAATTCATTTTCCATTGGTTGTTACTGATAAGCATATCAAGCCTGCCAAACCCTATTTTGGAGATTTTTTAATGTGTTTTAAAATATATATTTAAAATACATTTAAAATCCCCTTTAAACCGTAAATTTTCCCAAACTCCCCCACCTTTGAATAATAAACTTCTTGAAAAAAATCTATGTCTAATATTTTCATTTCCTTATCTTCTCTTTACTCTCTTGCATTCTCATTTTCAATTCTACTATTTCAATGAACTTGCTCATGAAAAAGTAATTAATAGCTTCCTAAACTTCAAATGGCTCTCTTATAGTCTTCATATGTTTTAATCATGTTCCTGCTTTTGTTCCTCGGGTCCCCTAATTTCTATATGTTTCACCCCTGACTTCATAGACACCATATTCTCTGACTATTTCTAAAAGCTTTTTGAATCTTATTTTTATCCATTTTGAGGCATCTTAATGTGGATACTCTGTTTCTCTTGCTTCTCTCTTCCCTCCCTCTTGAGAATGACCTTCCCCTTTCCACCCTTCTTCAAATTTCAAATATTCTGAACTAAATTACTCCCAAACCAGCATTTGTTTCTCTAAATTCTCTTTTGAGTTTCAGGCCCTTATCTCTGATGGAATTACTTTTGTCCTTTATTTTCTACCAGCTCTTTTAAGTTCAATACTTCCCAAACTTAATATATTATCATTCTTCCAAACCTTCTTTTCATTGTGACTTTTCCATTTCTTCCTGATCATTTATTTATCCTTTCTTTTGTGTTCACATACGTGGTATTATATTTGACTCTTCATTCTACTTCATCTCTCATGTTCAAAAAATACAGGGTAAAATATTATTTGTGGAAGGAAAATTATTTCTGACATCAGAAAACCTGGGTCCAAATTCACTTGACACTACTTTTGTGGGCTTGGTCAAGTTACAACATGAGTTTTACTTTCCCCATTTCTTAAATGAAGCGGTTGAATTACATGACTTCTCAGTTCCCTTCTAACTATAAATCTATGAACTTATTATTCTTTTCATTCAATCTCTGCAACATTCCTAAATTTTGTTCTCTCTCTTATTTCCCCTCAGCTCATAAGCTTTATGTGATCTTCTGACATTTAGGTGACGGTAAATGATCTTTTCCCTTGGATCAGATGTAATACTTTATACTGAAATGTGCATACATTTATAATGTAATGCTATATCTTATAATTAGTTGTTTGTTTGATTGCTTTGTAAATTCCATAAAGTCAAGGATTGCATTTTATCTATACTTTGTATTTCATCCAGGGCTCCTGTTCCCTGCAAAAATGTGCATTTTATGTTTGCTGATTATAAACAAGAAGATATAGATATGTAGATTATATGTAGTATGCATGTACCAATTTGTGTTTACTTCTTTGGATTCTCACAGAATGTGACATCATGCTATATATATTGAAGATTTAGAGAATAATAGAATGTAGGAGATAATATGAGACAGTCTCTGACCTATCTTACTTCCTTAGGCAAGATGAATTATTTATAATGAGATGAAAAAGTGATAAGTACAAACTTTTGCAAACACCTTGCCTTATTCTACAATGTGTGTGGGAAAAACAAAACAAAGCAAAACCAAAGAGAACTTTCTGAGTGTATTAGAAGGGTATTTGGTCAATAAGCTAGATCAAAAAATGTCTATATTTCAACATATCCTTAAAAAGACGTACATTTTGATAGAGAGCTCATTATTTCTAGAGAGGTATAGGCACAATTGAATGTAGTTGCCAGGGAGAAGAGACATTGCATTATGAGGACAAAAATATAAAGAGTAGTATTCCCAAATAAGTAGTTTCAAGGAATAAGGCACAGGAAGCAGAGATGACTATGCATCAAAGAGACAATCAGCTCTAGCTGATGAATGCTAAAAGAATAGACTCTTATATCTGCTAATTGATCAATTTGAAGACCTCACCAGGAATGAAAAGGATATGACGAAGTTGCCTTATTCATATGAGTTCTCTATGCGTATTTCCCACTACTATTAAACTCACATTCGTCCACTTAGGTCTCACTACTTTTAAGTTTACATTTTTCCACTTATTTTTTAGAGATGTATTTGAAGGGGAGGGAGAACCAGGGTTATAGGGAAGAGTTTTATATAAATGAATTAAAAAAGGAGCAATTTTTAAATTCTACATACATATCACTGCATTAAGCAGTAGGGATATATCTTAAAAAAGCTAGACCATGTGTTCTCAAGAAGCTTGGATTGTAGTGAATGGGGCTGGAAGGGGTGATAGAGACAGCAGTTAGAGATTTTAGATGAAAGGCCAAGAGTCTCTAAGGTGCAATTACAAAGAAAGTAATGCATATTATTCAATGTTATTTCTGTTAGTCAAGAAGACAAAAGTTTAAATTCCACTTTTGAGACTTAATTCTCATTTTCTGTCCACAAGTTATTTTAGCCTCAGTTTTTAATGTGTTAAATGGAATAATAGCACCTGATAAAATTTTGTAAGAATTAAATGGCCTAATTTAAATTAATTGATTTGCAAAATTTAAAGTGCTATGTAGCTGTTATCACTATTTATTTTTATTTGAAGGTTCAAATATTTCATTGATGTAAGAAGTGTAGGTACATATCTTGCAGTCTACCTATACCTCAGCAATACACTTTTATGAGTTGACTCTGGTGGAATAGATTCCATACATGAATTCACATTTTTTTTAGATAACTCCCTGAATGTGCTTTGGAACATGGATAACAGATATAACTCGTACACACAAAGTCAATTACTGAGTCTAAACTTGTCTTTTCAGAAGTTGAACATACATCTAATGGTGTGCTCCTTTGGCCTAATCTTTGAGAATTTAGGGCCATTTCTATGACATGAAGAATTCAAGTGGGATATATGACCTTAGAGATCAATAAATATTTATGAAATTAATGATTGAACTCAGTGAGTATAAATAATTTTTAAAGAGTAAATTTGCTCTTATGCAAACTTTGGGTTTTTCTCCCTTTTTTGTCTGTTTGAAATTTGTTGTTTAAATAATTTATCACTTAATTTCAATAGTCCATTGTTAATGAATCCTACCCATGACCTACTATTTTGAATTTATATTCAAGAGTTATTTCTTTTTCTGCCTTGCATATCCCCCTCCTCAATATGTTTCAAAAGTCAGCAGGAAAAATATAGTCTTCATAGATCATTTGAAGTGGTCTGACCTATGTTTAATTAAGTACTCTTTACTCAAAGTAAATAGATGTGTCAATCTTTTCTAGGTGGAGGGCTCTTGATCAAGCCCTTTTTAATCAAGTTAACATATCCTAAAAGGGGACTGTTGTTGCCAATAAACAGGGAAAGGGGTACAGTGGCAAATGGAGTGTGATGATCTGCACCAGCTGATGGGTTTCATTGCTGCTGGAGAAACTTCCTCATTTGTCTCTGTGACCTTGACCTTACCTTGAATTTTGCTGCAAAACATCTGTGAAGACAAGGGATAAATTATAAAAGTAGTCATTTTTTTCCATACATCACTATTAACTCATTCTTTCAGAATGCCATGACACTATGCTCAGTGGGGGGATGGTAAGGATATGCAATCAATAAAAAAGAGTCCCTGTCTGTCATATGTCTGTTTCCCATAATGAACTCCTTCATACTGAGTAAATTAGAAGCACCATAGCCTTTTCTACCTTGCCTATCCGGATTTTTCCATTCCCCAAGTGTAAGGATCAAGGTCAAATCAATAGAACAAGATAGAATCTGTGCTCCAATACCAGCCATCAGCTTGTAAAGAATCACTTAATAGTCGTAATTAGTGATACCTCCCACACAAAAAATATTTTATAAACAAAATGTATCTCATATATGTCATATATAATGTAAACACATACACACTTATGTATATAGTATATATTTTTTTTCAGGTGACATGAATAGGAAAGGCATCCCAGAAAAGATTTGAAAAAAGTGTTTTTTTTCTCATAAATTTGAAAGAAAGCTCATTTACCTTTCTGCAAGGATACTCTAGGTACTAGCTAACTCTGTTCTGTATTTTGAACCCCATATAAATATTCTTTAGGATGGTTACTATTCTAAGTCACTCACTTTTTTTTCCCTGAGGCAATTGGGATTAAGTGACTTGCCCAGGGTCACACAGCTAGGAAGTGTTAAATGTCTGAGACCAGATTTGAACACAGGTCCTCCTGATTTCAGAGCTTGTGTTCTATCCACTGCACCATATAGCTGACCCACTCTCACTTTCTTTTAAAAATTCATCAGAAGAGCTAACATAATCTCCTTCCACAATCAGCTTGGTCTCAATCTTTCTTGGTTTGGTTGTTAGTCTTCCAAAAAGAAGAGAAAGAAACAAAGAAACAAACAAAAGAATTATTCAATTATTCTTCAAGACAGTGTAGGACTTATTATTCAGTAGTAGAAATAATAAACAGTAATAGTAATAATATGATAGTTGTGATCATTCAATATACATACAACAGAGTAAATAGTTTTCTGAATTCTGAGAAAGGAAGACAGGTTCAAATTCACTTCAGACACTCACTGGCTGTGTGACTCTAAGCAAGTCATTAAAACACTTTCAGTCTTAATTTCTTTATTTTAAAAATTACTTATTGCTCTAAATACAAATAAGAAAAAAAAAACAGAATAGAAAAAAAAACAGAATAGAAAAACAGAACAAAGCATTGTCATGTGCCCAGCATAACATCAGGGAAGATTCAAAATATAAAATAACAAACTTTCATTTCAAGAAAGATGCATAATAAAAGAAAAAATATATATTTGTGAGTGTCCATTTTTTCTTTGATTCCTTGTAGGTTGAACTTTTGTTCTCTGCTGTGCACTGTTTTTACTTTATTTTTTTCTCCTACCATTCCCCCCCAATCTTTCCCAAGTAGGCTATAGTCAAGCATACACACATGCACACACACACACACACACATGCACACACAATATATATCTATATATTCACAACAACCTTAAGACCCACATACATATACAAATATATACACACATGCCCACATACATATATGCATATGGTAAAACACATATGCCCATACACATCCATACTCACCTACAGACCCATACACATATGCATTTATCTATATACATACCTACATAGAGCTACATCATACATAATTACATATACTCTGACACATATATACATACACAGTTACCCCTAGGTAAACATACATGTAAAACAACATTGGTATGGCTGACATTCAATATAGATTTCTATCTTGATTGAATCTTGAAGTTTGACTTTGTCTAAGATCAATGATTACTAGCCCTACTTTTTTTTCCTGATTAAATTCTACTCCTGATCCTTGTAATATTTGTATATAATTCTTCTTTCCTGTCCCAGCTAACTCTTCTGCTATAATTCTGCTCCTTCACTTGTGTTACTATTTCTTAACTTCCCCTTATCCACAGATCCCTCCCTTGTCTTCTCCCCCCAACCTTTGCTTCTCCCTTCATCCATCCTCCCCCCCTTATTTCTTTTTGATTTTATAGAGTGCTATACTCCTTGTGGTATATATGTAATATGTAATATATGTATTGTGTATTTCACCCATTCCTTATGTGAATACATTTTCAGAACTACAAACCCTCCTCCCCCACCTAGTGTTTCTGTGTTTATTCTTCTTTTGTACCTCATTTATATAATGCAATGACTATTTTTTTTTTACTTTTTCCTAGACAGCTTTGCTTTTTAGAGTCAGATCACACTCAATTCTGATCCAGTCTTTCTTTTGAGCAAGCAATTGCCGTAAATCTTAAATATATGGTATATATTTGCATGTAAAAAACCAAACAATTTGTCCTTGTTAAGTTCCTTGACATTGATCATTGATATTGGCTCTTATATGTTAAATTTTCTCTTGAGTTAAGATTTTGGTTAAAAAGCTGAGCTCATTGAATGTCTATTTTTTTTCCATTCAATACTATGGATAATTTTGCTGGCTATGATATTTTTGGCCACAGGACTAATTCTTTTGATTGCTGGTATATGTGATTCCAGGACCTGCAGTCTTTTATTGTGGCTGATGATAAGTTCCTGTAGATTTTTAATTGTAGCTTTAGAATATTTGAATTCTTTTTCTTATTTCTTACAAAATTTTCTCTTTGATTTGGGGGTTTTGAAATTTGGCAATATTATTCCTGTGTGTTTTTCATAAAGTATGTCTTTGACATGGTGACTGGTGGATTTTTTTCCTATTTCTACTTTCCCCTCATGTTTATCATTCCAGAATAATTTTCTTGGATTATTTCTTGCATTATTGTGTCAAGGTTCTTTTATGGTTATAGCTTTCAGGTAGTTTGTTATATTTTCTCTTATTAATCTGCTCTGAATATCTATTTTTCTTATAACATGTTTCACATTTTCTTATATTTTATCATTCACTATAATTGGTTTTGTTATTTCTTGGCCTCTAGCTTCACTGACTTCCCCTTGCCCAATTCTAATTTTCAAAGTGTGATTTTCATCTTTGAGTGCTGTATCTCCTTTTCTAGTTGGACATTTTTTTTTCCCTTGGGTGGTTTTTATTTTAATTTTTTTAGTTTTTCCTTAATGTCTCTTACTTGATTTTTAAATTCCTTTTTTTTTGAGTTTTTCTATAAATTCTCTCTGGGCAGAGAACCATTTCATATGGGTAGAAGAACTTCATTTTACTTCATTGAGCTCTTATGAAGGTCTTTCCTGTTTCCATAGTAAGTTTTTAAGGTTGGGATCTTCTTTGCTGGTTCATTATTAATGGGAGTTTTTAATATAAGCCCCTCTCATTATGGGTTGGGGATGGTGCCTCTTTTTTCACTTCAGCTCTCCCCTATGATGTGGAACCCCAAATCAAAAGCTCCCCATCCTAGAGGAGGTGGAAAGGAAGGGAGGAAGGGAAGAAAGGAAGAGCCTTTGTGTCAGCCAAGAGAAGAGACCTAATACAATTCAAAGACCTGGGAGTGAGGGTAGGGACAGGGACAGAGGAGAGGAGGAACATGTTGTTATGGTGTCAGTCACATGGCAGCGAGAACAGAGAGGAAGAATGAAGCAGCAGTGGACTAGACATGTAGACATCCACATGGACTGGGGAGGACTCATGACAGGAGGACAGGGACAGATATGTGGTATGGATCCCAGATAGACATAAGATAGATACCAGGAGCTGGAGAAGCACTTACAGGATCGAATGGAATAAAAATTTCATTTTTCTAAACCCACTTGTTCGGTGGGTCTCTTTTAGAGTCAGGTGTTCTGCTTTCATCTGGGTGAATTTGTAGTTTTATATACTTTTTTTGGTGAGGGAGAAATGGAAGGCCTTGGACTACCGCCACAGGAGTAAAGATAGAGAGCAACTACTAAATAGTAAAGTTAGCATAGCTAGTTTTTGGAATGTGGATTTCTTTCAGTATTCTTTATGTAAGATCAAATTTGTGTAATGTTAATTCACTTAAGCCAAGAAATGTCTGTATATAGCATGAATTTCTTGTTCCTTCTTAATATCTATTTGTTTCATCTTTCTCAGACCAAGAAATAATCAGTAATCCACAAATAATAATAAAGTAATAGAATTAACCCTCTAGATTGGTTATTTTTATTATTGTTTGATCCAATTAAATCAGATTTTCATGTATCCAACAATCTTTCAGGGATTCCTTAAAGAAGCTTAAATCATCTATCTAAAATAATTGGCCTATTAAATGTTTCTTCATGGACCCAAGAAAATTCCTGTGAATGAATATATTATTCTGCCCATGATCCTGAAGAGTAAAAGAAAAAAAAGGAAAAGTGTTTTCTATGATTCCTTTGTAGGCTCAGACAAAGAAGTCCATTATTTTCTGATGGATTTTATGAATCTGAAGCTGATTCCTCTCTTTAAACATCTGCAAACATACCTCTATTCATTGACTAGAATATGATAATATATATGCCTTATATTTGTGTAAAGTATACATATTAACCATTTCAGAATACCTTTATATATATATATATACATATATATATATATATATATATATACAATTTTATATTTACAACAATTCCATGATGTAGGTAGATAAGGTATAATCCAAATTTTACAAAGAACCTGATATGAAAAGAGATTTATTGATTAGCTCAACATTACAAATTAGTATGCAACATGGCTGGGACTAAAACCCACTTTTTGAATTTTTTACCCAATTCTATTACCACTAGACCAGGGGTAAGCCAATTATATATAGCCTTTGAGCTGTAGCAAGTTTTTAACATTTTTGAACAAGTTTAATTTTACTTAAGAATGTTTTTGGTATCTTTACATTTTAAGATAAAGTTTTACCATACTTAAAAATGTAAAAAAAAAAACCCAACCAAACAAACATTCTTAACGCCCTGGCAGTGCAAAACAAGCGGAAGGCCTATTTTGATTCTAGGGTCCCAGTTTGCCTAGACTACAGCAAGTCACTATCTTCATTTCAAATGATACAACATGTGTAAATCCTTTTTAAATCGTTTGAAAACAATAAATTACTCTGCATTATTGCAGCTCGTAATACCACTATTATTACTATAATCATGACCACTTTTGAGACTACCAAAACCATCACCACCACTTCTACTTCTATCCCTACCCTGCCCCATCAGTTGTATCACACCACAACCACCAGCAGCAATGCTTACTTCCATCATTATAACAATGCATTACCTATATTTTAGTTCTTACTCTTGTCCTAACAATTTGAATTTATATGCACTTCTCCTGCCACCACTACCACTACTACCACCACTAATAATGGTCCTACCAACCCCACGATTAATACTCTGCCCACTACTACTAGTTGTAGTAAAAATAGTACCAGTAGTAATACTACTAGTAGTAGTAGAAGTAAGAGAAATGAATGGATGGGCTCAGAGTATCATGAAAGGAGAAAGGACTTGATCTAAACATTGAGAAAGGTAGTTTCTTTTACTATTTCTGTTTTTAACCTTTCTGACTCAAATTAGCACACTTAATCCGTATTAGCTTCCCCACAATTAACGAAAGCACAATCGTGTGCCCTTATGAAGGCATAGTCAGTGGAGATAGGAGGTAGCCAGCATAGCTCAGTGTATGGAGTATGGAACTTCTCTACTCTCCAAGTCACACAGTTGGTACAGTCTCTCCCTGTGATACAAATGCTTGTTTTTCTTCTGACCAAATTTATATCAGAAGGTGTCAGAGCAGAAGCTATTCTGAATCACAGAAGGTAACTGATGATGTACCATCCTAAAGAAGCAGAAACGAGGAAATGACCTTCAAGCTTAATTCAGACATTTCCTGTAATCCAGCTGTGTACAGTAACTGCTAATTAATAGATGAGAGAATCAAAATCCCTCATGTCCCAGAATAGGGAAAGGAACTGGCGTTGCTATAGCAGAATATTTCATGGCCAGAGAGATGGCAACATTGCCCTGTTTCTCTGGCAGTTCAGCCAGCTCAGACACTCTGAAATCAATAGACTGACTTTAGAGGGCCCAGCCAGCGTGAAGGGAAACATATCACCTGGGCATTGGCATATTCTTCCATTTTATGGTCTGAGTCACACTACACTAACCTCATTTGTCCAGCTTTAATTTTTCATCCCCTCCAGCTTGCTTTCCATCCTAAAAAGCCAGTGCCTCATAGAAAGAAAGGTATCCTGTAGTGATATTTTGCAAATGTGGCTCAAGATGAGCAATGATAGGGAGAGAGTGATGGCGATGTTTCATTCCTTCCTCTTTTCTCAAATACTAATAGATTTTCACTTTGGTATGAAAATATATAGTTATACATATTATATACCTGCATATGTGTGTGTGTAACAGTGCTTGCTTGTTTAATAGAAAAAAATAATTTGGTGGCAATCGTGTGTTCCTAGTAAAGATTGAAAAGCCATCAATTAATCAGTGCTAAATAAGTACTTACTAAGTGTAAGATGCTGTACTAGGTAATGAGGATAGCAGCTCAAATTAAAAATAATCTTTGTACTCAGAGAGCTTTTAAGCAAATAAAAGAGAAAACCCAAACTAAAATACCTATAGAAAAATAATAGATGGATCTATTCTCAGCAATTCAATGATAATTCCAAAGGACTCATAGTGAAAAATATTATCCATCTCCAGAGAAAGAACTTATGGAATCTTAATATTCCATCAGATCAAAATATATGTTTTTAAATTTTCTTTTTTCTGTTTTCTTTTGTAACATGGCTAATATGAAAATGTTTTGTGTGACTATACATATATAATCTATATTAAATTTATTGCCTCCTCCAGGAAGGGAAAGGAGAATAGAAGGAAAATATTTTGATCTCAAAATTTGAAAAAAAAAAGGAATCAAAGAAAGAAACAAAGAGTTTTATTGTCCAACTGACCAGTTCCCATTGGGTCCTGAGAGGGATACCTCTGCTCAAAAAGGTTCCTCTTTGTCCTTAGTTCTATAAAAGGACCATGACATCAGGGAGCTGATGCCATGACATTCAAGCGAATTGGATTTAAGTAAGATAGGCTGGGCAAAGTCCCCAACCTCATTTTCTCTTCCAGAAGCCTCCAGTGGCAAGATAAAGTTCAGAATAACCATAGTTGGCTCTGGATGCATTACAGGGGAAAGCACTAGAAGCTACATGGTGAGAGGGAGATCTGAAAGGGTTTTCTATAGGAACTGCCCTTTGAATTTAGTTTCACAGGAAAAAGGAAAGCATTCCAGTTATTGGGGACAGGCAGTGCCAAGAAAGAATGCCACTGTATGAAGAAAGGAAATTTATGGCAGAATGAGTAAAGGGGGATAATATATAAGAAGACTATAAAAGGTTGAAAGGACTGTATTGAGAAAGACTTTAAATACTAATGAGCAGAATTTATTTTTTTACCTTATGGGAAAATAGGGACACACTGAAATTTATAAAGTAAATTTGTGGCTGACACAAGAGATTGAGAAAAATCAACTTGGCAACTATATGGAGGAGAGATTGGAAGGGGAAGAGACTTTGAAACAGGGAGGCCGATTAGATCATTACAATAATCCAGGCAAAAATGATAAGCTACTGGACTAGAGTGGCTTTTTAATATGAATGGAGAGAAAAGGAGGGACAAACTACAAATATGTTATGGTGATAACTGTCAGCTTATTGGATGTGTGAGTTGAGTAAGAAGCATCAGAAAGTCAAACTTGCAAACCTACATGCCTGAAAGATTGGATATTATTTCAATAGTAATAGAGAAATTTGTGAATAGGAGTGGCTTTAGGGGGAATTAATTAATTTGGAAAAATTAATGAGTTAAGCTTTGAAAATATTAAGTTTGAGATGCGACAAAACATCAGCACAAAGTTTTTCAAGAGGCAAGTGGTACTTTAGGACTGGCACTCAAGAGAAATTAGGAATGGATAAATAATCTAGAAATAAAATGCAAAGAGTTTTTATCTCACAAAGAGGTTGAGAAAGAGCAATGAGGACAAGAAGAAACCCAAGAGAGAGCATAGTCATGAAAACTCAGAGAGAAGAAAGTAAGATAGGAAGAAGGCTGTTACATATTTAGCATAATAGGTGTTGGTCCCAAGAACCAATTCATGGGTAATATCAACTTCATTTACATTTGGGACCTCTTATTCCAAAATCTTTTCAAGACAGCATTGGAGGGGCAGCTAGGTGGTGCAGTGGATAAAGCACCAGCCCTGAAGTCAGGAGGACCTGAGTTCAAATGTGGTCTGAGACACTTCCTAGCTGTGTGACCCCAGGCAAGTTACTTAACCCCAATTGCATCAGCAAAACAAACAAAACAAAACTAACAAAACAAAACAACAACAACAACAAAAACAGCATTGGAAATGGTATTTAAACTGCCAATAATAATTACACATTGCATTCACTTTGAGTCAATCAGGGCCCAATTTCAAGGGCAATTTCCTATAGAAAGTCTTTTCAGATCTCCCTCTCACAATTTAGCTTCTAGTGCTTTCCCCTGTAATGCATTCAGAGCTAATTCTGGTCATTCTGATCTGTATCTTGCCACTGGACCAAGATAGTTATGGAAGAGCCCTAGCCTGAGATATATTGTTGACTAAACAATGAAATTCAAAGTAATTTAGGCTTAAGGCATAGTCTTTATGAAAGCAATCTAGCTAGTAAACTCCAAGATACATTCAGAGGTTTCTTTTGGGCAGAGCACCAACAGGTAAGGATATGATACCCTATGTAGACAGAGGAAAGTAAAGGAAAAGAAAAGAAATTTTAAAGAAAGGAAGGAAGGAAGGAAGGAAGGAAGGAAGGAAGGAAGG
>JAJPUD010005936.1:0-20753 GCA_023553655.1 Myrmecobius fasciatus | reverse complement strand
TTAAGTGTATTAGATTTAAATGAAGGAGGGCTGTACAATATCAAGAATCTCACTTTCTCCTCCAGAGGTATCTGGGTCCAGTGGAAATATATACATCAGGAAGACTAGAGATGACTCTGGACAAAGTGGGAAACTTTGGCCTTTCTGATTTGGCCAGAAACCCTGAGAGTCTTCCCCTCCCAAGTTGATATTTTTTGGCAAAGCAAAAAGATCTTTCTTTACCTCAATTCTTGCCTAACCCCAATCACTAAATGGACATTGCCTGAAACTGAGATATGTTAAAGATCTCTCCTAAAAAGTTAAGTTGTTCCACTGCATCCAGGGCCATCTCCAGTCATCCTAATCTACATCTTACCACTGGATCAAGATGTCTCTGGTGGAGAAAGTAAGCCTGCTGACTTTGCATAGCCTTTTCTCAATAAAATCCATGGCATCATTTCCCTTGTTGTCATCATCAACTTTAAGAACAAAGACCAAGTAATAATAAGTATATATTATTATTATTATTATTATTAATTGGGTTAACCAATTTTCAAAATTTCAAAATTAATAAACTTCTGGGAAAATTCATAAGGAATTAATTCAATTGGATTGCCCCTCTACCATTATCTAGCTGAAATATCTACAGTTAAGGCATGGAAACTTCAATTTGTTCAGAACTCTATGTGGCAGGGAAGACTTACCCAATGTAGGTGTGCTGCAACATGATGAAAATTGTTGAAATAGGATGTTGAGAGATGGCTTAGAGGCATGGAGACAAAGAAATAAGGATACCCAAGACAAACTTCATTCTTTTCAAAATGTTCCCCCACACAGGAAAAGGGGGAGGAAACGTTTTTCTTCTTCCTCTTCCTCTTGTTTCTCCTCTACTTTCTCATCGTCTGCTCCTTTGTCTTCTTCCTTCTCGTCCTCCTCTTTTACTTTTACCTTCTCTTTTTGGTTCTCTTTTGCCTCTTTTTTCTGTTTTAGATTATTTTCTTTCCCCTGTTTTCCCTGTTCACCCACTTTCTCCTCCTCCTTCCTCTCCTCTTCTTCTTTTTCATTCTCTTCTAACCCTTTCTCCTTTACCTTTCCTTCAAGTTCTTTTTTTAACTCTTCCTTTTCTACCTTTTCTTCCACTCCTTCATTTGCTTGCTTCTTTTTTTCTTCCTCCTTTACTTCTTCCTGTTCTTCGTCTTCTGTTTTATTCTGATGTCTGTACCACATGGATGCTAGCCCTAAGGTCACAGAATTTAAACTAATATTAATAGGATCATGACTTAGATCCATTTCGGATTCAATGATCT
Organism: Myrmecobius fasciatus; assembly: GCA_023553655.1. NCBI lineage: Eukaryota > Metazoa > Chordata > Mammalia > Dasyuromorphia > Myrmecobiidae > Myrmecobius > Myrmecobius fasciatus. The sequence goes on along the minus strand of JAJPUD010005936.1, from coordinate 19,467 downwards.
TTTGTACACTGAATTTAGAACCTCACCATAATTCTTAACACTGTTTCTATGGAGAACAGTGTTCTGAGTTCCAAAACACCAAAAGGTCACAACTTAGGAGATAATAAAATCATTGAGATGATAGTATCGAGGTATTTCATTTTAGGAACATAACCTGAATTTTGGGGAGAAGGAATCAATGTAAATGCAATATATTTGGGCTTCTTTATACTTATTTACATAGTTTCTCATTTTTAGTGAACAAATTTAAGGAATAATTACTTAAGCATTTAAATTATTTTGCTTCTATTTGTTCACCTCTCCTTCTCTTCTAATTTTCTACTGAACAACTTCTGACCTGAACACTTCATTAAAAAAGTTTTCTCCATCCCGTGATTTCTTATAACCTGTTCTCAGTCATCTGCTTAGTCAACATTTAAGTATCATGTTTTGGACTCTGCTAAGGGGTGAATATACAAAGTAAGCCAGACAGTTCTGATTTTCAAGGATCTCAAAGACCAATGAGGGAAATGATATATAAATAAGCAAACTATACATAGACATATACACACATGTGTGAATACATAGACACACACATGCACACTTGTGAATACATATATACGATAGACCTGTGTATATATAGATTTATATGTACAGACACACATGTAATATGTATGTATATTAACATACCCTCTCCATATGTATGTCTATGGGGAGGGTTATATATTTATAATAAATAGGAAATAATCATTAAACTAAAGGCTCTTGAATTAAGTGGGATGAGGAAAGACTTTCTGTGCTGACCATCCTCTCCTCTTTTTCTCTTGTGCTTTTCCTCAGACTCAGTCAGAGTAATCTAGCATATTGAATACAACAGAACTCTAGGAGAAAGAAAAATCTGGCTTACAATTCTCCTCAGATATTTGCTGTGACCCTAAGTACAGTTGTAGTTTTCTGATCTATAAAACAGGAGTAATAATAGGACCTAAATCATATGGTTGTTGTAAAGATCAAATCAGATCATCTATGCAGAGCATTTTGCAAACCTTAAATCTCTTTATAAATAATAATTACGTTTATCCATGTCATATTCACTAAGTCTACTCCAAGGTTCTGTTTTGGGCCTTTTTATTCCCTTTCATTTTCTCCTTTATTGATTTTATGAATTCCAATGTTTTCAATTATCATTTCCACAAGAAGACTCTAAGATCTATTTCTTCATCTCTAATTTCTTTTTTCCTGAACTTCAGTTCCATAACAATAAAAGCCTGTTAATGGTTTCAGACTGGTTATCCCATTGGCATCTCAAACTCAGCATTTCTAAAAAGAGAACACATTTCCCTCTAATATCCACCTCTCTTCTAAATTTCCTTATTGCTACTTCTTTTTAGTTTTAGAATCCTATTATTATCCTCAACTTTTTTTTTCTAATTCATTTTACCTCCAATCAATTTCCCGACATTGTCATTTGTACCTTCACACTGTCTCTCCATTAATGCCCCATCTTTCCATTGACACAGTCCTTGTCCAGGACCTCCTCAACTCTTTCCTGGAGAAATTGTAAGAATTAATAAGCCACAGTTCTCTAACTCCCATACATCATCTTAGCTCCCTTTAATCCGGAACTAAAGTGCTTTTCTAAAAACACTGATCTACTCATGTAACCCTACCCTTATTGCATAAACTTAGTGATTCCTATTACCCCTAAGATCAAATATAAATTCTTAGACTTATCATTTAAAACCCTTTACAAGCTAATTTTCTCAGATCTTTGTAGGTTTTGTTTGTTTGTTTGTTTTTTGTTTTGTTTTTGTTTTTTTTTATTCACCTGCACCTCTTGGGAAGTTTTGTTTCCTTAGGAATTTAGGGCAAGTTCCTGCTTCTGCAGGAGGTATTCCCAATTACTACATGCTTCCCCTCTAGATATATATTCTTTAAGGACAGCAATTGTCATTTTTTGTCCCAGTGCTTAGTATTGTTTGCTGTGTGATTGGTTGGCACTATATTGCTTTATATCTACTCTATCACCACAGAGCTAAAGCATCTGTATAAAATGTCCTTAGCTCCTTAAAAATAAAATAAGGATACTTTTTAATGTATATAAGGTAGATAATATACTTGCACCTGAGAGAAAGCCCTCAGTTTGAGAAAAAATCCCCACATGAAACAGAGCCTTCTCTAGTATTAACTGTAATGGAATTTCAATTTTATTCCAGAAACCTAAAATTGGATTTTCATAAGGGAGAATAGAATAATCCAGAGAGAGGATTTTAGGGATTGAATGTGGATTACAAAATAGACATTTCACCTTTTTTGTTGTTTGCTTGCTTTTTTTTGGCTTTTTTTTTTTTGGCTTTTTGATCAGATTTTTCTTGTGAAGCATGATAAATGTGGAAATATGTATAGAATAATTGCACATTTAACCTATATTGAGTTACTAACTGTCTAGAGAAGGGGGATGGGAGGAAGAGAGGGAGGAAAATTTGGAATATTAGGTTTGGAAAGGTGAATGTTGAAATTTATCTTCGCATGTATTTTGAAAATAAAAAAGCTATTTTTAAAATGTTTTAAAAAGTTAAAGATTTTAAAGAGTTCAAACTTTTTAGCATAGCTTTAAAACTCTCCTAAATCTTATCCTATTCCTACCTTTTCAATCTTCTTTTATTCCTTCTTTCCACATGCTTCATGATCTAGCAACATCACCCTCTTTGTTCCTTTTATACGCAATAGTGTGACTTTCACTGATTATCCCTTTGTCTATTATGCTCTCCCTCCTTACCACTACCTAATAACTCCTGTGACTTTTTTCAAGAGAACTCAAATCCTGCTTTCTGCAGGCCTTTCCTAGTCTCCCATTAACCACAGCCTATTCCTTTCAGGTGACCTTCCACATTCTTTATTTTGTATGCACACATTTGCACATTTCTATCCTTATTAAGTAAAAAGGAGTAATAGTCTTTCATTTAATATAGAAAGTGATATAAAATCTAACTATCTCTGAGCCATAAGAAAGTTGTTTTGTTTTTGTTTTTGTTTTGTTTTGTTTTGTTTTTTTTCACTCATATCTTCTTTTGAAGATGTAGAGGCAGTAAGACCATTTAGGAGAATACAGCAGTGAATGATTTTGGAATTTTGTAGTTCACATTAAGACATAATTTAAAAAAATTTTATTAGTTCAAATATAACATAACATTAGCTAAAGGATTTCAGGTGGTTTATACCAAGAATACATTTGTAGATGAAGATTTTAAGAAATTATCTTTGGTACTCAAAGATTAGCTGGAAACTTAGCAGTTCACTAAAGTGTAATTGATTACAAATATTTGATAAATGTGCCTTAGGAAAATAAGAATTTTCTCCTTAGAAAATGTGAAGATTGTCACTTAGATTCTCACAAGCTAGAAGCTTACCAGTAAATCTGTCTGATAATGGCAAAATCTAACATAACTGTACAGTTAAGTAAAACTAAAAGAAGATATTATGTGTGCCTCTGTGTGTATTGTATGTGTGTGTTAGTATGCATTTTTTTCTGTTCCATGTAATTGATTATTTATAATGAAATATTTTGTTGCAGGCAGTTACTTAAAATCTCGTTATCATGGATCCCTGCAAGTTTTAGAAACAAAATAAAAAGGCTTGTAAAAATAACTATTGATTGTTCCTATAAATGAGTGTTCATGAGTTTCTTTACAGGTTGAAAAAATATATCCAGTAGTCCCAAATCTGCAGGAAATTAAATTGGCTTTAAAGTCAGTCATTTGGCGATTGGCTGAACCAGGATTGCCTTTCTAGCAGATCATTTCTCTGCTGCTTCAAATCTAAATTTTAATATATGTCTAAATGCTTCAACCCAGAAGTCATTTCTCATGCTTTGTTAGAAATTGTATTTGCTAATATTTCCATTTCCCATGATTTAGGCTATGCTTGCTGAAAGAATTGTTCAATGTTCAGAATTATTAACTCTGCAATCAAGTCAAAATTATGACATGGTAGAAAGAGAAGATATAATAATTACTTTAAAGTTTTGTCCTTGAAAGGATAGTGTACTTTCAAAAGTCTGTGTTGTAGTTTATTTTTTGTCATATGAAGATTTAACCAACCATGAAAAGAAAGTATTTTGAAGAGGATGTAAGATTATTATATAACTTATGAACTCTCATCTGATCCTTCAGTCATTTATAAGATATATTTATTTTAAATGTCTTAAACAGTTATGAGTTCAATTTTATTTAATGTAACCATTCTTAGGTGAATAGAAATAAACTTATATACATAAATGCTCATGTGAATATATATAACCTATTTATGCATATATATTTATCAACACACATATACACAAATGCTTATATACATGTATATGCATACATAAAATGCATGTATGTGTATGCATAGATACATACATGAACATATATACCCATGCACACACACACCTATGTGCATATACATGTGCACAAATATGTATATATATGCATATACATACACATATATTATTTATATATTTATATCTATAACCAAAATAATTTATTTAATCCCTACTATTTCCAAAACTTTGGTAGAGTCAAATAATCTTTTCAAAGTAATTAAATCTGAAATGAATTGTGAGAATATCAAAAAATCCAGATTATGTCAGAATGCCAAAATACCCTAACTAACAGCACAGAAGCACAGGAAAAAATATTTTACATATTATTTTATTCTCAAATTACTTATCAATTGCTAGTATACTGTTTATTGCAATGTTTCCATTTATTCCCATTCCTTTTCTATATATCAAACTCTAAGCTTGATATATGGGCTAGTTATCCTTTTTTTATTGAAGCAGAGACATCAAGATTCTGAGTAAAATCCGATATTAATTTTTTAAAATTTCAGTAATATTTTCTTTGTGATGTATGCAAGAAATAAGAATCATGGCTTTAATAAAAAAAAAAATAGAACAGGTTAAGCTGTCTCACAGGTTGTCTAAGTCATTATGAAAGCGGCTGCATCTTTTTTTTTCCCTGAGGCAATTGGGGTTAAGTGATTTGCCCAGAGTCACACAGTTAGGAAGTGTTAAGTGTCTGAGATCACATTTGAACTCAGGTCCTCTTGAATTCAGGGCTGGTGCTCTATCCACTGCACCACCTAGTTGCCCCATGGTCGCATTCCTTTTGTTGAGAATTGACAAAAGAAATTGCTATCTTTTCGAAATTTGCAAATGATCATTTGCAAATCCAGCTTCAGACATAATACTTCTTAGCTTGGTAACCCTGAGCAAATCATCTAACCCCAATTGCCTCAGCAACAAAAAAATCATTTGAACAATTTACCAATATTGTCATCATTGTGGTATAGATACACCAAAATTATGAAATAATTACTTCAGCAAAAAGACATCACTTATCTTTAGAATTTATGGGAAGTGGGATTTGCAAGAAACTTTTACAAAATAAATTTCTGCAATTTCCCCATCAGGTGTTCAGTTCATAACCTCCCAAAGAGTCTATTCCAAGATCTCATGCTTTTTAAAAATGACTTTCTTAGGGGCAGCTAGGTGGCGCAGTGGTTAGAGCACCAGCCCTGAAGTTAGGAGGACCTGAGTTCAAATCTGTTTCAGACACTTCCTAGCTGTGTGACCCTGGGCAAGTCACTTAACCCCAATTGCCTCAGCAAAAAGCAAAAAAAAAAATGGCCTTCTTAGATAAAATTGAAGCTATTTTCACTACTATTTAAAATAAATCCCTCTTATTCTAAGCCCAGAAAGAGACAGTTTTTTAACTTCCACATACAGCAAAGACCTTTTTCAGAATACCAATACTGCAAAAGAAAAATAACCTTCAGAAAGAAGTTTTTTTTAAACAACATTCATTGCATATATATTTCTTATATTCTGGGTGTGCAGCAAGTTATTTCACCCACAGGTTATTTTTTAATAAAGCACAACACATGCTATAATTGGATTCTACTTTCGTTGAAGTTTATATTTGTGATGTAGATTGCAATATTTATTCAGAAATACTACTGGTTGTTCTCCTGCTAACTGCAACAATTTCTATTTCTCTTAAATTATAGAGTTTAAAACAGAAAGGAAACAATAAAAAGCCCAAGTCAAAAATGCAGTATTTCTAGATACTTCTTTCAAAATCTGTAGAATGATGTTGATTAATAATACCTTACTTAAACTGTCTCTTATCAGATTCATTCACTGTTTTCTTTACAAAGTGAGTCCTTCATGTCCTTGATACCCTTGATCAAAGGAATGTACAAGTTTCTGCTTAAGGAAAAGCTAAAAAAAACATTTTAGAAAGAAAAGATAAAGACCAAAAGGAGGAAAGATAAAAATTTATCAAAAAAGAAAGGATATAGAAAGGGACAACCTGGATGTATTTACCAAAATGGTGTGTGTGTGTGTGTGTGTGTGTGTGTGTGTGTGTGTGTGTGTATGTCCTAGAATTATGAAGAGATCTTGAAGCTTTAAAAAGGAAACCTTAGAACTAACAATAACAAAAACAACAAATAAACAACTATTTATTTAACAATGGATTAACTAACTTATTGAATTCATTATCCCATCAAAAAGTATTGTGTATAGAACTATATAGATAGACACATATATAGGATTACATAGGTGTGTATGTGCATATTATGTTCAGGTAAGGTTTAGATAAATGAATGGAAGTCATTCATTATATATTTATTTAATGTGTGCAGTTATGTGCAAATGTGCATAATAAGCAAAATGTGAAGTGTTAGGAGGTCGAAGGTATTACTCTAATCTTGAGGTTGCTTTTAGTAAAAGAAAGTATTATTCGCTGGAAGTATTTTATCTTGGTACTTCTAGAGCACAACAATACATTTGCTTTATCTTGTTAGCATTTCTTACATTTATTCTAGCATTTTAGGAATCACAATATTTAGGCATGTAGAATTACTATTGATACAGAATGCAACTCTTTATGCTTTGCATCCAATTTTAATGGATTGCTATGGCAAATATACATACAGATTCTACAGACATACATAGGGGGAATCATCACCAAAAAGGGTAATTAATACATGATATTAAGATCTCTATTCTGTTTGTATGTATAGTTATATCTATAATATATAGTTATCTAAATATGTATACAAAATATATACATATGTTCACGGTATAAGTATGTATAATTCTCATATAGATCTTTAGATGTAGATTTAGATCCCATCTATTGGCTATTCCTTGGGTGATAAATGTCTCTGAATTTAGTCAGTATGGCCCTGAGATAGCAGGCTTTCTATTTCTATATTGGGTCATGAATCCTTTCTTGTCTAGCAGGAGCTTTCAGAGCTCAAATTCCAAAGGCAGTACTTCCATGCAACGAATGGGCATTTTTAGAGAGAGGCTAATGGAATTGTAAAATATATGTTACACTGGAGGAAACATTTGGAAAAAAGTAAGTTGTGTCAATCATTCTTTTCCTTTGTAATGTATAATTGTTATAGAATACAAAAAAGATAGCTTACTGATTTTTATTCACTTTCAAATGACTCCATGCATACTTTACTGAGTTTATGTAGTTAAGTGCATAATTCTTAGACTCAGTGATATCAAACTAAAAGATTTCCTGAATTTTTTATTTCTTTTCCGTGATAGAATGAGGAAATGGGCATGTGTGTGTGTGTGTGTGTGTGTGTGTGTTCATGTACTTGTATCCTAGTGAGGAAAGTGCTAGCCTTGAAAACTTGGGTTCATATCATACCTCTAAATATTGGTTGTATGATCTTGGGAATCTCTTTTAACATTTCAGTGTTATAAGCAACTTTCTCAGATAAGTTGCAAAGAAAGCACTGACCTACATTGATGGAGGGTGTTCCCTGTAGTGAAATTACAGTAAGTTTTATCTGATACAACACACAGAGACATGCATACATGCATACAAATGCACACAGAGTGTATTTTGTTAAATGCTTTCAGGTTATATTGTTTGAATATTAATTGGAAAGAAGACAAAATGTCTTAAAACTATAGACAACAGTTTGTTACTAAAACTATAAATTAAATATATTTAATAAAAGGAGCAGTTACATATAGATGAAAACCAAACACTAGATATTATGAAAAAGCTTCATGTTAGTAAATCAAATGGATGAGAAAACATGCTTCAGACTGAAGAAAATATGGTGATTTGATTTTAAGTTATGGATAAATAGATTTGCTAATTTATGCTGTGTAAAAAAGTAAATAAAGAAATTTGGAATATTAAAAAACTAATTTCTTACCTTCTGGTTTAGAATTATTTATAGCATTACAGAATTTTCTTTTTCTGGAAAGGCCCTTAAAGGACATTTTATCATTGGACCCTTCCACTCATATATTTAGACCTTCCGCAATATTCAGAGCAAGTGATCATTCAGCTTTCTCTTAGATATCTTTAGTTATAGAGACCTTACCTAATTTAAATTTTCTTTAGTTATTAGGGTAGCCTTCCTTATTACTGAATTCAAAATTACCCCCTACTTTACTTCTTACTGAACCTGCTTTGTTTTCTAAAGGCAAAGATGATGTCTATTTTCCCCTAAAGGTATCAAATATTTTATAAATATCCTATTTATTTATACTAACATCTCTAATTCCTTTAGCTGAGTAAGATATAAAGTTTTTTTTTTTGTACTTACCATCTAGTTCACCTTTTAATTTCTAAAGTAGTTAAATGTAATTGTAACTTCATTGGTTGATGGTTAGTGCAGTTGTGCTCCCTCCATTAATATATGATACAATGGATCTTTACTTAAATATTCATTGTAATCTAGGTCTATGCCTTTCCAAAATTCTTTCCAAGAATATCTATTTCCACAATTTTAACCACTAATCTTCTAATTACAACTTTTCCGAATATCAGATTCTAGGCTCTTTGATTTTTTAAGGTGGAAACTGATAGACCCTGGGTGATCCTCATTATGGTTCCTCAATATTTGAATTGTTTCTTTCTGTATGCTTGTAATATTTTTTTGCTTGGAGTGATAGTCCTGAAATTTAGCCATGACATTCTTTGGGGATTTAATTTTGGGGTCCCTTTCAGGAGGTAATTGGTGAATTCTTTCAATGGCTATTTTACCTTCTGACTTTGAAACATCAGGGCACTTTTTCCCCATGATTTCTGTAAGATAGGTTCTAGTTTTTTTCTTTTTTTCTTTTTTTCCCCATCATGGTTTTCAGGAAGTCAAATAATTCTTTAAAATATTTCATATTTCCTTCTATTTTTTTCATTTTTTGTCTGACTGATTCTTGAAGTTTTATTGATTCATACATTTTCATTTGTTCAATTCTAATTTTAGTGTATTATTTTCTTCAGTTACCTTTTTTAGCTCCTCTTGTAATTGACCAAGTGAATTTCTTTCTTCATTGCATCCTTTTTCCATTTTACCAATTTTGTTTTTCAGTGAATTGTTGTATTTTCCCATTTTTCCCATTTCACCAGTTTTGTTTTTCAGTGAATTGTTTTCTTTTTACAATTCACCAGTCTTTTTTCCCTGTTTTTCACATCTCTGTTGCAGAGCGTTTTTTTCTTCTTGCCCTTGATCTCAATTTATTTCCCCATTCTTCTTCTAACACTCTTTTGAGATTCTTTATGTAATCTTCCAGGAAAGCCTTCTGGAGGGAGACCAGCTCATGTCCACCTTTGTGGCTTCCTCTGGGGTTGCTTTTCCTTTATGAACCTCAGGATCTGGGGTCTGCCCTTCTTTCTCTCCATAAAAGCTGTCTATGATGAGAATTCTTTTCTGTTTTTTAAATTATTTTTTAGAGCTTGAGGCCTGTTTAAAGCAGAGGAGTGGCAGCAGCTGCTTTCATTTGCCCTGGGGCAGTTCCACTCATTGAGTTCTGGTGCTAGGTTATGGGAGCTAGGTCTGGCATTCTCAGTGGTTTACAATCTACCTTTTATGAAAGGCAGATATGCAAAAGCAGAGTGCCCCAAGAGGCTCAAAGAAACTCTGCAGGTGCTTAGAAACTGCCACACTGAGTCCTGGCCTGGCTTCCTGCCCTGTCTCCCTGTGCTGCCATCTGGGCTCAGCAGAGTGTCCCCCTGCGGGACTGAAGCGGACTGTTCTGAAGCTCTTCCAAGGTAGCTTCTGCTGGGAATGTGTTGTACTCCAGATATTTGGGGACGCTTTCACTCCAGAACCAGTTCAGAGACTTAATTTGCTGTTGGTTTGAGAGAAGGTAGGAGGAGCTCACAGAGTTGTGTCTGCTCTCTGCCATCTTGGCTCCACCCCCAGATTTTTATTTTTTTATTTTTTTTTTTTACTATAAGCAAACAAGAACTTTTGGTCATTTGTTATTATAAAGCTTTAATCCCAAGTTGTGGGTAATGTTTCCCTAGGCCTCACTTCTTCCCTATTATTATTCTCTGAAATAATGAGCTCAATGATCTTAGAAAGAGATGGCAAGACTTGCTTGAAATGAGAAAAAGTGAAGTGACATACTGTATACAGAAATAGCAGTATTGTTGTAAGAACAATTTTGCATGATTAAACCATTTTAACTCATAAATATACAAACCAAACATAAAGAGCATCTAAAGCAGAGAAAGAAGAGATAAACAGATGCATGAGTAGAATGCATGCACACACATACATATTTGTTTGTGTGCAGGGGAAGGAGGAAGGAAGAAAAAAAGACAAAAACAATTTATATGATAATTGTTATATATTTCATGAGTAATCATGGAAAAGTGTTAAATATACAAATGTTGGTAAGGATTGAAGGAGTCAAGTTGTGAAGATTTTTAAATGTAATTGAAAGCCCATTACATGATTGCACATGCACAAACTATATTAAATTACTTATCCTGTCAGAGAGAGGAAGAATAGAATTACAATGGAATATGGAACTCAAAATTTTAGAAAACATTTTTAAGTTGTTTTAACATGTAATTGAAAAAACCCAAAATATTATATTTTTTATAAAAGTAATTGGGGGGCAGTTAGGTGGTGCAATGGATAGAGCACCAGCCCTGAAGTCAGGAGGACCTGAGTTCAAATCTGGCCTCAGATACTCAATACTTCCTAGTTGTGTGACCCTGGGCAAGTCACTTAACTCCAATCGCCTCAACAAAATAAATAATGTATTCTTCCAAAAAAAAAAAAAGTAATTGGAAGTCCAGTCTTATACAATAATATCCTTAATTTTCTTAATTTGAATTGCATTCATAACAATGTGAAGCTAGGGAGTCATTTGTCAGTTAGTAAAATGAATTTTTAAAAAGTAAAAAATGAAGCGCTCTCTATTAGATATTTGATAGAGGAGATTCTCAGTCAAGCAGACCTAGAGGTTTTGTTTGTTTGTTTGTTTTTGCTTTTTGCTGAGGCAATTGGGGTTAAGTGACTTGCCCAGAGTCACACAGCTAGGAAGTGTCTGAGACCAGAGTTGAACTCAGGTCCTCCTGACTTCAGGGCTGCTGCTCTACCACTGCACCATCTAGCTGCCCCAGACTTAGAGTTTTTTAATGTCCCTTGCTACTGTGTAATGTCAGTCACTAATCCAGTCATTCTACTGTGACCCAATGTTTTAAACTTTGCTTGATTTTAGTTACCTACAGCCAGATCGTGGGAGAGTATTGCACTAATCTTATTCTTAGAACTAAATCTGTTTCATAATAAGTACTGTCGATAACTTGCCAGAGTGGACCCATCTTTTTGTTTGAAATGTGGGCCAATCAAAATACTTTGGGAGGAACTAAAAGGCACTTAATCACACCTCCTCATAATTGCTTGATTCAGTCAAAATACTTCTCTCCTTATATGGAAAATTCTTATTCCTCTCTATTACAACCTGCTCCCCATGAAGTTCTACCTTGTGTTAATAAAATCCTTTTTATCTTTTTCTTCCTGAGTTCTACTACTCCAAGATTTTGTGAATCCATGATATGCTGGTATGTCCTAATATTCTAGTTAGAATGTACTAAACAAAGATGATTATGCATTATTCTTTATAGCCATAAATTTTAAAAGAAAAATATAAATAATAAAATAATATCTAATCCTTTTAATTTAGCTAGAAATGCATACTGGGCCACTTCTTATATGTTCTTTTGTTTAAAGCTTCTGTGATACTATTATTTAAAAAATTGATTTAATAAATCTGCCTTAGAGAAGAATAAATAAAATAAGCATGTGCACTGTAAGATGGAGCCTGCAAAGGCTGACATGAGATCATAGCTAACATTTTTATTAGCATAATATCAACATCATTTCCATTTAAATATATTTCCTTCTCCCTTCATCAACATGCTGTTGCTATTCAGGTTTATCACATCTTACTAAATCCTCACTCTATTTGGAGAAATATGAATATCTTGGTTGTAAAGCATGCCTACTGTTTTTTTAATTAAAAAATGTAATTGAAGTATAAAATGTGCAATGTATCCAGTGTGCTATAAGAAATCAGATGCAATTTTCTTTGTGTATTGAAGTTGCCATACTTTCGGTTAAACTTCAGAATCTAAAAAAAAAAAAAAAAGAGTGGAGATCTAATTCTGGCTGCAATTGACTGTGACATTGGGCAAGTCTTTTCAGCCTCTCGTCATTCAGGGCTTTTTTATTGATAAAATAAGTGTGGGATTCTACATTTCTTTACAATTTTAGCTTTCTTTCATTTTATTACAATAGTGATATCTTGATTTCAATGTTGTCCAGGAAGAAAGTATAAACTATAGAAAGGCTGTGTTCTGTGTGAAATCTTAAAGTATCATTCTCTCAGTCTAAGTTCTTCATTTTTTATTTATTTTTTCATTGTGATTAAAACAAATGTGCCATATTGGCACAAACTAGGTGAATGACTTTGAAGAAGTTATTTAAACACAACGTTTTCAGTTTCCTTACATGTTAAATGAAAGTATAGGGTTAGAATAGATGATCTCTTAACAGTCCTGCATCTAACATTCTGCACTTCCATTATCTTGGTTCAATCATTTCAGTCAGACCTGACCTTTCAGGACCCCATTTGGGGTTTTCTTGGCAAAGACAGCAGAGTGGTTTGCTATATTATCTTTTTCAGCTCATTTTTACAGATAAGGAAAGTAAGGCAAAAGTAAGGCACAAGGTCATATTTGAACTTAATACTGCCTGACTCTTAGATCTAGAACTTTCTCCACTATGCCATTTAGCTGTCCCAACTCTATTAACTGAGCATTACTAAAAACAATGAATTTCTGCATTTTTTTCCTTTTTTTTGGGGGAAGGAAGGGACAAAGATAATATATTAACCTATGAATCAGCCACAGCTACTTCAAGGACTTTTAATTTGAAAAATTGCTTCTAGTTCATAGTATCAGTGAAAACTTTAAATCATTTGAACTGAACCTTGAAGAGGGTAAGTTTCCCTCCTGCAAACTTCCAGCTTAACGAATCAGGTCTGCCCCAGATTAGAAGTGACATATTTATTTATGTAGTGGAATTTTGGAAACTTGTTTTGGCAATATAAGAATGTGGATATAAAACATTATACAAGAATATATTAACAAAATGCATAATTTTTCAATGAAGCACTCAGCAACATTTGTTGTAAGCATCTCATAAAGGAATATGAAAGTATATAGTAACTATAAAAGTATCTTAATACAAATTGGTTAAAGTGTCCACAGGTATACATGCACATCAGGTGTGCTTAGAGATAGCTTAACCAGGGTATTTTCCCTTCCCCTCAGGGAATGAGTCCAGATAATGTTTGACCCCAATGAAAGCATTGTCATTATTTCTGTGAATTACTGCTAATTTCTCTTGCTGTCTCTTGCTTTATTTCAAGCATTTCTGGAAAAATAAGTCTTCCTATGCCCAGATATGCTAGTATCGTGTAATAATGAAAGCCTGTATCTGAGTCAGGAAGATCTCTGTGCAAGTTTTACTTTTATGACAGCCTAGTTAAGTCATTTACCTTCTCTGTGCATCTAACTCTATAAGATTATTACCAATGAGTTGCCAAGTTCAGAAAATTCAAAGAAAACTTTTTTGTAAAACATTTAAGAAAACACAAGATAATAGATTATTATAATATTGGAGTTTGAAGGAGCCTTAAAGATCTAAAAAATGAAATTTACAGCACCCAGATGGATCTAATAAACTGAGATATGTAAAATGTATTGCAAATCCTAAAGCATTATATAAATGCAAACTATTACAATAATGGATAAAAAAAGGATAAAGTAAGAATAAGAGAATTTGAGAAGTAAAAAGAACATTGATGTTTTTCCAGTTCAACTGATACATGAATTGTATCCCTACTATAACAGCCAACAAATTGTCAGCTAGCCTTCTTTCAAAGATTTCCAAGAAGTCCTATCTATGGATTTTAATAGAAAAATGTAAATAATATAAGCAAAAAATCATCACAGGTAATTAAGCAAAAAATAATCAACGAAAAGGGAATGATGTATGTTGGAAAAATTTTGGAAGTAGTTGGAAACTATGAAATTATATACTGAATTTGGAGTTCAATTATATAACTTTTTTCTGTATGGTCTCGTAAGTCATTTAACTTTTCAAAGCCTTAGTATCTTATATTTGTATTACTTCATGGTGTTGCCATAAGGAAATTTTTTTTGCAGCTTTAAAGCCTTTGATTTGGAATGATTGGACCATATCTTTCAAAAACATTAAAAACATTAAGTGAGGTATATGTTTAAAAAGAATGATTAAAAGAATTGCTTGGGAGAAAGATATTATAAAACAGGAAATATGAGGTGTGTTGGAAACATACACACTTATGAAATTCTTAAAACAGGCAGTATCATGTAGTGGATAAAACCTCAATTTGCCTTCAGTGGACATTGGTGCAAAATCTAGCCCCTTCTGATGCATTGTTGGTGGAGCTGTGAATGGATATGCTCAAAAAGGTATCAAACTGTGCATACCCTTTGACCCAGCAGTGTTTCTTTCTATTGGGCTTATATCCCAGAGAAATCATAAAGGAAAGAAAGGGCCCCACATGTGCAAGAATGTTTGTGGCAGCCCTTTTTGTAGTGGCTAGAAACTGGAAACTGAATGGATTCCCATCAATTGGAGAGTGGCTGAATAAATTATGGTATATGAATGTTATGGAATATTATTGCTCTGTAAGAAACGACCAGCAGGACGATTTTAGAGAGGCCTGGAGAGACTTGCATGAGCTGATGCTGAGTGAAATGAGCAGAACCAGGAGATCATTATACAGGGCAACAACAAGACTATATGACGATCAATTCTGATGGACATGGCTCTCTTCAACAATGAAATGTTTCAAACCACTTGTAATTGTTCACTGAAGAAAAGCCATATACACCCAGAGAGAGGGATGTGAAATGTGGACCACAACATAACATTCTCATACTCTTGATTGATGTTTGCTTACATTGCTTTTCCTTTATCTGATGTCTTTCGTGTAGATACAATTTTTCTTGAACAACAATGATAAGTGTGGAAATATGTGTACATATATTCGATTTGCCAAATATTTTAACATAATTAACATGTAGTGGATATCCTGCCATCTAGGGGAGGGGTGGGGAGTTGGGGGGGAAAGCTATGTAAGGGTTAATTTTGAAGAATTGCCCATGCATATGTTTTGCAAATAAAATAAAATTAAAAAAAAAAAACCAAAAAAAAATCTAGCCCCTTCATTTACTTAAAAGATCTTCTTAAAAAATCAATTAATGATTCTTCCTACCTCAGTTTCTTTTTTTTTATGAGCAGGTTGGATTAGACGGTCTCTAAGACCTTTCCAGTATGATCCTGTGACATGAAAAAGTAGAAGAGATGATACAAGTAGAAAACAAGTATTTAGACAGAGGAAGAATGAACTAGGGAGAACATTAGCTGAAAATTGCCATGTTCTGTGGCAGGAAACTAATGAGGCTTAGGATCAAACATAAGATCTTCAGTAAAGAATGAAAGTTCTACAACAGCTTTAGCTCTGGGAACATATAATGCAAGTTATTGAGTGAATCGATTGGGCAGGATAATTCCTCTTTATTCCAGGAAATACTGGATAATGGTGCAATGATACACTTGTGACCTACAGCAGAAATAGATCCAATCAATAGATATTAGTCATTTATATCATATATTGTCACCCTTCTTTAGCTTATGATTCTTTCCTTTTTTCCACTTTCCTTACTACTTCATATTCATTTTCAAGCTCTACAAAAAGAACTGGATTACATTCATAGAACATGATCTCTGTGTTGCCATTTCTTACTTCCTAATGCAGCTCTACATCTAGGGTAAATTAGGCTCCCCATGAAGATAGGCAACATTGGAAGAACCCTGGGGTTGCATTCAGACAATTGCTTCTGACATTTACTAGCTGTAATACTTTAGACTAATAGCATCATATTTATCAGTCTCATTTTCTTCACCTGTACAGTGGAATGAACGCATTTGCTATGTCTACTATACAAGGTTGTTGTTCAAATGTACTGAGACAATGTAGTTAAACATGATAAATACATGAGAATTTTTTTCTCAATGTCTAGTGTAGAACATTCCTCTGAATGAATGAATGTTGCAAGAATACCAGCTTTGAACTCAGAAAAATGAGGCTTAGAATCTTGGATTTGCTATTAGCCCCTCATGATCTTGAGTGTAAAACTTTATCTCCATGGGTTTAATAAATTTCCTCATCTATAAAATGAGGTGTTTAGACAAAACTAACTTATTTTAATAATTCCATGCATATCCTATAAGCTTTGCTTTCTATATAGTTTACTTTGCACATATTTGTTTGCATGGTTTCTTTCCTTTTAGATTGTAAATTCCTCAAGGACAGGAACTTTCTTTTGCTTCTTTTTGTATTCCAATTCCTAACACAGGGCCTGGCATGTAGAAGAAAATTAATGAATGCTTATTAAATTTAATCAGAAAATGTAAAATCTTTTTTGGGTATGAAGGCCCATGATTCAAAAATATCTGGAACTTAGCCATGCAATAAACGTGTTGTACTGAGACATACAAAGTAGAACATGGATTATGATTTATAAAAGAAGCCAAGGCAGAGGATAATCAGGTGAATGAATTGTCTTGGAAACCAAGGGAGAGACAGTAACCTGGAAGATGTAGTGGTCAATAAGAATCTCAAAAGATGACCAGGTATGAATGGTTTGAAATTGGATTTTTGAATGCAATTTTGCCAAGAAAATTTCAGATTCATTGGAATATTAAACTATTATATGATCTTACATATTTTTGGAGATATTGTAAAGGTAGAGGAATTAATAAGAAGTCTAACATCCAATTGTTCCCCTTATCTTCAGTCCAATTGATAATATCACATTAGGCCAAAGGCAGGACAAAGCAGTAAATAAGGTGTTAAGTATTCAAAATAAAGAGAAATATTTGAATTGCTTACAATTTTATAAGGGTCTAATGATCTTCAATCAAGTTTGTTGAAATTAAGTTTGGTTAGACATTTTCTAGTTGGAGAATTGAGCAAACATTTAGGGAGAAGCAACTCAGCAGAATTTTCCTAATGCTTCTTTCCAAAAAACTTTAAAATAGCACCTCAAATCAAATTTTAGTGTGACAAGGAGAAGAGAAAGTTGAGATGGAACATTTTTTTCAATTCTAAGACAACTAAAGTGGTCTCTTTAAAGTCCAGAAGCAGTAGCAGCAATATCAAGCTTGGAGACTACTGTAGCAACAGAAGTTCTAGTTATTCTCAGACAAGAGAAAGAAAGAGGAACAGACAATTGATAAAGAAAGGAATTACAAAGAACCCATTGCTGGTATTGGATGCAACTGTCACTGATTGTCAATTTTATTGCCATACATGGTTCTTGATTGCAGTTTCAGGGCCAAAGCAGAATAGGTTACAAAGAAAAAGGGAATTTGGTCAGTTCCAAGGCCAAGAGGAATTCTTTTTTTTTAATTATATTATTTGTCTTTTCCAATTACATTTAAAGATAGTTTTCAACATTCATTTTTGTAAGATTTTAAGGTCCAAATATTTTTTCTCCCTCTCTTCTTTACCTCCTCCCTCTCCAAGGCATCAAACAATCTGATTTGGCTCACACATGTTCAGTCATCCTAAACATATTTCTTCATTTGTCACGCTGTGAAAGAAAAATCAAAACTAAAAGGAAAAACCATGAGAAACAAGCAAACAAAAAAGATGAAAACAGCATGCTTTATTCACACCCAGTTTGCACAGTGCTCTCTCTGGATTCAAGCAGCATTCTCCAGCCCAGGTCCATTAGAAATGACCTGGATCAATGAATTGCCAAAAAATCCAAGTCTATCACAGCTGCTCATTACACAAACCTGCTGTTACTGTGTATGATGTTCTCCTGGCTATGCTCATATTTCTCAGCATCAATTCATGTAAGTCAATAATATATTGTTTTTCCAATTACATGTAAAGATAGTTTTCAATATTCATTTTTGTAAAATTTTGAATTCTACTTTTTTTGTCCCTCCTTTCTTTCCATCCCCTGTCCCCAAGATATCAAGCAGTCAGTCTGATAAGTACTTTGTACATATACTGTCATTTAAACCATATTTCCATATTAGTAATATTGTGAAAGAAAAATCATAATAAAATAGAAAAAGTATGAAAAAGGGAACAAACAAAAAGCTCAAAATAATAAGCTTTGATCTGCAGTATCCATAGTTCTTCCTCTGCATATGAATGGCTTTTTCCAAACTAGGTCTATTGGAATTGTCTTGGATCATGTATGGCAGACAAGAGCTATCCTAGTTGTTCAGAACATAATCTGCTGGTACTATATACAGTGTTTTGATTCTGCTCTCTTCATTCAGCATCAGTCCATGTAAGTCTTTCTAGGTTTTTCTGAAATCAACCTGCTCATTTCTTATAGAATAATAATATTCAAATATATTCATATGCCACAACCAAGAGGAGTGCTAACCCTTGTGGCTGCAGAAGTAAAAAGCAAGGGGCATCTAGGTGCTGTGGATAGAGCACCATACCTGAAGTCAGGAGGACCTGAGTTCAAATCTGGTCTCAGATACTTAACATGTCCTAGCTGTGTGACCTTGGGCAAGTCACTTAACCCCAATTGCCTCAGCAAAAAAAAAAAAAATAAATGAAAAAGAAGTAAAAGCCAAGAGAAGATCAATAGAGCAGTGTTAACAGCTTTCTCTGAATCCCATTACATTGGAAGCAACAAAGTCTTGAATAATTAGCTCTGAAAACAGCATATGGAAGTCTGATGTGTGAGGTAGTGTTCTTCCTATCCCAAAGTGAACAGAATCCAACTTTTACATGAAAATCAAAATTAAGAAATAAACTGGAAAAATGAGCAAAAAATAAACTTGGATATAAAAAGCTAATGCAGAGACAGAATCTCAAAAGTGATCAATAATGTGAAAACAGCTACAAGCACTCTTAAAAGAAAAAATGCTAATTGGATACAAACCCAATAAGAATTCTTGAGTTTTTTTTTTTTAACAGATAAGAGGAAAAAAGGAAAAAATGGGAAAAGAAAAGGATAGAAAAATTATGACAAGAGAGTCAAAAACTTGGTAAAAGAAGCACACACA
>JAJPUD010005935.1:82400-143300 GCA_023553655.1 Myrmecobius fasciatus | reverse complement strand
CCCCCTTTAATTGTATGCTTCAAAGGGTAGAAAATGCAACATCACTTCAAAGTAACCATTTTTCAATGGGAGCTTGTAAAACTTTTTCCCTCCTAGGACGGGATCCTTTTGAAAGGCTTTTGAAGACACCCGCCCCCTGGTCCCAGCGGTTTGAAAAGGCCACAAGGAGCCCAAGAGCAGGGTGCCAACTAGACAAACAAGCTTACATCCAACACAAAAGTTGCTGTGAAAAGGTCATCAGTTCCTCAGGGCCCAACCCCAGAGGGCTTTTTAAGTGGGGGGCAGGGTGGGAGCAGAGGAAGCAGTCTTATCTATGTGAGAGGAACACACAGCACAGTGGGGCCTTGTGGGGAGTCAAGGCAAGGTGAGCTGGGGTGCCTGGAATGTGGGCACAGGAAGGGGCACCCGCCTGGCCCAGAGGGCAAACTGGCACCGACACTGGCTCTGCAGCTCTCCCCTGGCCTCCCACACTCCCTCTGCCTCCCTCACACCCTCAGCCTGGCTCCTCTCCTTTCTCACACTTATACACGCTGGTCATAACCAGAGCAAGGATTTGTCCCTCCGTCACCTCCCAAATGAAAAGGCCCACGTTTAACTCCCAGATGAATCAGGCGAGGCTGCTTTAAAGGAAGAAAACATTTTCCCTAACCTTACAAAATACTCTGTCCCACCCTGAGAGCGTTTCCTAGACCTAGACATAGAGAAGCTCTTCTCCTGCTCCCACACCTGAGCAGGGGTGAAAGGAAGTGGGTGAGGGGTTTGGGGGGGAAGAGACAGACTTCAGGGCGGGGAGTCCAGGAATACTTGCAAGGGCCGCAGGGAAGTGTCCGAGCCAGGGCTGCAGGGGAAGGGAAGGCCCTCATCCTTCTATCCTGCTCCTATTTAGGAGCTCCTTGGGTGGTATCTATGCCCCACCTGTACTTTTGCTGCTACTGGAAGCCAAGAAGTGAAATAAGGCCTTCCTGCGGACCACAAACACCCAGAAAAGAGATGATCTTTGTAAAGCACTTGGGGAACCCGCTGTGGGAAAGTGAGTTCTCTCTTCATTGTTATTTCCTTTTCCTCTTCAGCTCTGCAGAGCCCTAGCCAGCTTTCCAGGCTGAGCTTAGCTCCCTTCCCTAGAACTCTCTGCAGACTGACCCAGGACACATCCATCTCTTCTCCTGAGATCACACACCGTCCCCCCAGAAGTCACCCCTGTCCCAAGAAAGCTTTAAGCTGCTGCTGCTGCTCCTGCTACTTGACTCCAGCTTCCTTGCTACCTTTATTATAATTCTGTTAATTTATAAAATTGTACCTTTCTGATACTGAGGCCTCAGGGCCCAAGTGTGGCGTTTGGTATAAATAGACTTCAAAAGGTCCCAGGTAGAACAGCCAGCTTTAAAAGGTTGGTTATAAAGAGATGCATTTTGCACTGTGCCCTGGGGGAGTGGGGAAGGGAGTCATCCAGACCAATCTGTCAAGGTCAGCTTGGGGGTCACCTTCCTCCCCAGGAGTGAGCACCCTCCTCTGCCTCCACTTCCCCTGTAATCCTGCTGTTGTAGCCCTGCAGTGGGGGACAAAGTGCAACTGCCAGCACTGAGTCTTCCACTCCCTAATAAATGTTGAATCGAATTGAATGTTAGCTTAGAGCTTGGAGTGGGTTGAATTGGTTTAGAACCGATGCTTACAAGGCCCACATCTGGGGGCTCCTGCCTCTCCAGGCCCCCAAAGCTCCACTCTGAGGAGATGTGATGCAGTGGAAAGAAAAGTATCAACAACAATAATGATGATAACTGACATTTACAGGGTGTTTTAAATATTTCATCTTGGTTGACCCTCACAACAATCCTGTGAAGTAGATGCTACTATTATCCCTATTTTACAAACAAGAAAGACTTTGGGCACTGAGCCCCCTTTAAATCCTTTGCTTCTAGCCATGGCCACAGACTGAGCCTTAATGCTGTCTAAAGACAGATCCTTATCCTGGCCCATAAATCAAAAACAATCTAGCCACTGACCATAGACCCAGTTTCTCTAATCCCTTTAGCCCTCTGAAAAAATGTCATTAATCTCCTAGAGAAAGAGGGTTCAGAGAAACGATCACAGTATTTACCACTGGAAGGAACTTCAGTAGACATCTAATCCAAATTCATCGCTTTACAGATCATGAAATTAAGGCCCTGAGAGAGTAACTGGCCTAAGGTCATACAGGTGGTATGTATGCTGGGGATCCAGGAATAGAACCCAAAGTTAGCACCCATCCCACAGTATCACCTTATCTTGTAGAATGGCCCTGTGGGCTTCTCACTGTGGCTAAAGACACAGCTTAGTGCCCATTTCCTGCTGGCTGGGATAAGGAAGTGCCCTTTCCTCACAGGGAATCCTGTCATCCTTGTGGTATCTCCTGCCCTGAATTGGCACACTCTAACCTTGTAGTTGATAGAAAGGTGGAACCCTAAGGCTTGCTTTGGCTGCTGCCTTATCACTGCTGAGGCATGTGGTTAAGCCCCTGGGCACTGGGATACCCCAAGGAACGAGGAACCCATCTTTATACTTCTCCCTAGATCTGCAGTACCCTGACCTACTTGGGTGATCCCAGAGTAGCAGAACCTGGACTATAAAAAACTGAATGGGTTGGAAAACACACCTAAGGAACATTCTTGGGGCTCAAAGGTCTCTGGGAAACAAGTTCTTGGTTTGAGATCAGATGATAAGGAAAGTTACAAGGCTGAGAAATTGTCCGGGCTACAGGTAGGCAGGGAAGGTGGCTGCTATCTGTCACAGATATTCCAGATAAGACAAGGAGGACAAAGGAGCGGGATTGTGCAACACCTTCACTGGGAAAAGGGGCAGGCAGAGATCTTTCAGCAGTTTTCAGCTTGGGTAGGCAGGGAGAACTTAGGTGGGCACACACTTCACTAAGTCTGACAGAAAAGCAGGACACTCAGACATAGTAAAAGTTCAAACTATGACAGAATATTTTAGAAGAAACTGTCTTAGTATTTCCAAGTCCACTAATGCAAAATAAAAAGCATCACCTGTCTGCTTTAATAACTCTTTCTGGGTGTGCGTGTGCACACACACAAACATACAGACATACACACACACACACACACACACACACACACACACGGTGCTGCTAAAATGATTTACAAATCTGAAAAACTGTGATTAGCAAAGCAGAGAAGTTAATCAGCCGAGCTCTGAGGGGTAGGAAGGCAGACAAGGTCAGACAGTCTTGAACCAGCTTCATTTCAATTCAATAAACATTTATTAAATACTGTGTTCAAGCACTGGAGACAGACACAAAAAAGAAAGAGGAGCTTTCTGCAAGAAGTTTATGTGGCATTTTCTCCCATGCTGAGACTGCTTGTGCTTAACATGAGAGTTCAGGTTAAAACAGGGATTTCACTGCAGGGGTGGTCCCTAGTGTTGCTGGAGAATAAGGACAAATGCAGGGGAGAAGATGAGAAGGGCAGAGAACATGGCTGCCTGAGTGTACTAGGACCTTCCCTTCTGGGGATGCTGGTGCTCTGCCCGAACCTCTCTCAACACTGAAGGGAGACCGGGTGGGATGTGTCCTGTGTGTTCTTGTTTAGCTTGTGTATCTGTGCCCACATTGCCCTAGGGTCCCAGACCAGAGAAGATACTGGAAAACTGGATTCTGATGATTGGGGTCTAGGCTCTGAGTGCTGCCTGCCTGACCACAGGCTGGGTATCTGGGGCAGAGCTAGCCAAAGAGCCCTGTTGACATTTGCTCCCCATTACTGTTTATGCCATTAATTTGCAGAATAAATTTTTAAAATTTCTATCCCACATTACAAATGTGAACTTTTCTACATTATAAATATTAACCTCAACCAAGGGCCTGAAATAATGAGATTTTATCCTCCTTAACTCCTTTTCATTTCTACAGAATACATTCTAATCTCTTCCCTTCCACGTCTTCAATTCTTCCTGTATAATGCTGTCAGACTCATCTGGTGCTAGAGGCTCTAGAGTTGAGCTTGGCTACAAATACCTTCTCAGATACTTGTAGTATCACCATGGGCAAGACTTAATCTTATTTGAACTTCAATTTCTCCATCTGTAAAATGAAGTGATGATAATACCTGTACTTCACAGGGTCATTGTGAGATTCAAGTATGATAATATGTAAAATTTAAAATGCTATATGAATGTCTTGTTATCTTCATCACCATCATTAGCATTTCACTCCACTGTTCAGAAACCTTATGTGGCTCTCCATTACTTAAAAATAATCCCATATATTTTTAGAGTGTATTATAGAAATCAAACACTTTAATATCCATGATCTCATCTGAATCCTATGAGCAAGGATAAATAGTATTTCTTTTTATACACAAGGAAATCTAGATTCAGATAGAAGTGATTTGTCTTTGTCATTCATTTCCCTTTTGGAAAGTGCTTCAGGGCCTCTGCCTGACTAGGCTCTGGGCTATGGTGTCTACAGGTTATGCCATAGAGGTTCCTCTCTCCCTAAGAGAAGGTGCTTTCCTCTCTATTCTCTCTAGCAAGAAGACTGACTTCACAGATGCTGTGACAGACAATTCTCAGTGCCTATGAGAGGCTAAGTGTCAAGGGGCAGGTGGAGGGCCCAGAAGAAGCAAGGAGAGGACAGGTGAGGGGAACAGATTCCCAGAAGTTCCTGTCTTCCCAGTTTGGATTGAGACAAACCCTAAACACAAGTCAGAACTTGCTGTCCCATGAGCCTCACTGCAAATGAAACCGCCATCCTTGGGAGCCAAACCAGTAAATATACTGATTGACAGAGGTAACTTAGGCAGACTTTTCCTAGTTTTAAAGTGGCTTGTGGGCTGAACTACTGCAGAAACCTATCAGGTCAGGGCTCTTGGTCAGGGAAGAGGAAAATGATACCTTTCCCAAGACTATTATCAGGAGGAAGGGGTGCCTGTCCTGGCTTTTGACTGAGAAAGCCTGTATGGGACAGAGAAGAAATGGGTGGTCCAAATGGTCCAAGGACCAGTGACAGTGGAAGATGTTCTGCTTGGCTCTATGCCCAATGCCTAGCCACAAGGGGCTGATAAGTTTCTCTCTCCACTGGGGTTCATACAATATATAGACACTTTATCAAAAGCTATTTTAGATAGATGGATAGAGAGGGGTGTGTGTGTGTGTGTGTGTGTGTATAATATATATATTTTATGTATATATATATATATTACATCAAAGTACTTTGCAAATTGTAAAATGCTACAGCAATGCCAGCTACTATTTTTACATGATATACTGTAACACACACACACACACACACACACACACACACACATCCTAGGGCCAGGAAAACATTCTTATAGTGAAGCCATACTAACCCAGAGCTGAGCAATTTCAGAAGGAGGAGCAGAGAGATGGAGGGATGAATGAATGAATGAAAGCAGAATGACAGAGCCCGCCCAACACAGCCCCCCTAGAGGAGACAAGGACTGTCAGGGCTGGCCAGCCAGGCCTGTGAGTACAAGAGCCTCCTCCTGGAACCAGCCTTCTCACGGGGGATGGTGACAAACATCAGGCAATGTGACCTCTGCCCTTCTGACAGCCCGGAGAATGCCCACAGCTTACTTCTCACGGATCCACTCCTGTCCTATTATTAACTGACAAAGCGTTTCTGGTAGGAGCTAGGATAGGATTTGAAAACTGTGGCTATGGAGGAGATTTTGGTGGCCTTGGCTGGGGGAAAGGAGGCAATTTAGGCTGCGCAGAGGCAGGGAGAAGGCAGCATTAGCTAATACCTTCCTATGTTCTTGCCTGGTCCTACTTTTGTGCCCAATCAGTCACCTGCCAGAGTAGCCACAAGATCATTGATTTAAACTGGAAGGGTCCTTTAAAGCCTTCTAGTCCAGCTCCTGAATTTTTCATGTAAGAAAATTGGGTCCTTAAGAGGTTAAGTGACCGCATGAGCTGAAGCTGAGCGAAATGAGCAGAACCAGGAGATCAATATACACGGCAACAAGAATATATGATGATCAATTCTGATGGACATGGCTCTCTTCAACAATGAAATGTTTCAAACCACTTCCAATTGTTCAGTGAAGAAAGCCATATACACCCAGAGAGAGGGATGTGAAATGTGGATCACAACATAACATTGTCATGCTCCCTATTGATGTTTTCTTGCATTGTGTTTCCTTTCTCTGATTTTTTTTTCTTGTAGATACGATTTTTCTTGCACAGAAATGATGTGTGGAAATATGTATACATATATT
The DNA here is from genome assembly GCA_023553655.1 of Myrmecobius fasciatus. Taxonomy (NCBI): domain Eukaryota; kingdom Metazoa; phylum Chordata; class Mammalia; order Dasyuromorphia; family Myrmecobiidae; genus Myrmecobius; species Myrmecobius fasciatus. The sequence continues at coordinate 137,073 of JAJPUD010005935.1, read as the reverse complement.
AGATTTGTCAAGTATTTTAACATAATTAACATGTAGTGGGTTTCCTGCCATCTAGGGGAGGGGGGGGTGGGGGAGGAAATTTGTAGCAGAAAGCTTTGTAAGGGTTAATGTTGAAGAATTACCCATACATATGTTTTGCAAATAAAAAGCTTTAAAAAATGCCCCCCCCAAAAAAAAGAGGTTAAGCGACTTATCTAAAGTCACAAAAATGCTAAGTTGTGAAGCTGGTAATAAAGATCTGAACTCAGATGCTGATTCCAAATGTAACTCACTCTCTACTGTCCCTAACTCTTCAATGGTTCCTAGCTTGAGAGTTTCAGTTTGGCTACAGGTCGGCACTCAATGGGGCAGGCCCAGGGAAGCCCTAGGGAGAAGTGATGGGGAAGAGGGGTGGGAATGGTGGCAGGGGTGTCCTCCTTCCCAGCAGGTCTCCCTTCTCCTCCTCTTTTGTCACAGCCTGGTCCAGTCTGAGGCTCTCAGGAAAAGCCTGGGGCCAACTGTGCCAAATGCAAAGAAACAAATGGTCACCCTGGGATCATTGGAGGGACCCAAATGTTCTTTGTGTAGAAACAGGGCTTGTGGGGCAGTGTGCATAAGGGATGGGGGAAGGGCACTGAGCACTGGCCCTGGGATAAACCCAGTATGAGGTGCTGCTGCTACTCTGGATATATTCAACCTCCCTTCCTGTGTCTACATGACTTAGGAGCGTTACAGCCAGAGCTCCCTGGGTCGCTGAGTCTATTTCTTTTTTGCTGTGAGTGAAGAAGGACCAATCCTGTCTCATCTTACTCTTCCCCTGAAATTTTGGAGGCAGCCTGGGAACGGTGATTCTCCTATCTCATCCTTTACGGTTACTACTAATCCTTTTTTATGGAAGATGTAATTCAATAATGTGGTAGAGAAGTGGCTCCCAAGTCTTCAGAGTTTTCACAGAGAGGAGTTAGAAATGCCTTTTGATTTTTAACTCCATCAAACAGGCTGCCCTGGCTTCCTCCATGACACCTGGCAACTGCACTCATGCCCTTGATCCAGAGTTCCACGAGGAATGTTAATAGAAGAGCAAACATGAATGTAGTACTTTAAGGTTTGCTTTATATGGAAGAGCTCTTGGTCCCTTCAGCAGATCTCAGTTTTCCTTTGTTTATTATCGTGCACTGAGCTACTTTCATCTGATTTCCAAAGCATGAGAGAATGGAGTGAGGATGGGGTAAGTCAGGGGATCTGACAATTCTGTCACACAAATATTAACTTGTGAGGCCTTGGGGAAGACACTTCTCTCTTGGTCTGGGTTTCTTCATCGACCAGATGAGGGGATTGCCCTGTGTGATCTCTAAGGTGTCTCCCAATTTTCAGCCCCAAGATTCTGTGATCTACTAGCAGTGCTCTCAGCAAGTCTGGGAGCCCAGGCACAGTGTTCAGGACTACATCTAGAGAAGAAATGCTCCTAGCTCTCTTCCCTCCAAAGCCACATATCTCTTCTTCATGCCCCAGACCCTTACATGGACCACCATGAAAGGAACTCCCTCCCCCAAACAGAGCTGTCTGGGCTTGAAGACTTTCCTAGAGAATGAACACAAGTCTAAACAACCAGGGTAGAAAGTGTGCCCCAACCCTGGGAAAGCTCTCAGTGCCCCAGGTGCAAAATGCAAATGAACGATTAGATAACAATTAATTGTCCCTTTAATAACATACCAGCCTTGCCATAAAACAAAGGCACTGGAGCAAGGGTAGGAGGGCAACCAGTCTAAGCTCCCTACCTGGCCTCTCAGTGTTGGGGCAACCAACTCACTGGTAAAGCTACATGAGAACACAGGCCACAACTAGAAACTGTATAATGGGCAGCTTTCACCAACCTCACCTACTGTTGTTTCAGTTCTTGATAGGAAACAAAATTTGTCATGGAACTACTAGGCTCCCTATGAATAAGACAAGGATCCTAGCTCCCAGTAATGGGACACTAATAATAATGGGAAAGGTTCTCTCCTTCCCTCCTTTCTCCATCCCTTCCTTTTCCATTTAAAAATCAGAAACATGCAAGATTCGGGGTGAGTTTCAGTTAAAAGGATAATTATATGGAATTTCTTTTCCAAAGGGAAGAGGAGTTTCATAGTTTCCAGGCCAGATCCTATTTACTGAAATGGAAGTAATTTAATCCTTAAATCCTGGATCTCTTATTCATCCTTCCAAGTCAGACTCTACTCAAAATAGCTAAGAGTTCATACCTTCTCTTCTCTAGAAGCTCCTTAAACTAGAAAGACCTCAGGCCCTGAAATGTGAGACTTTTCAGAGCAAGTAAAAGTCCTTGTTTCAAACCCCTGCTCTCCCTCTCTCCAACTAAGTATATCTCTACCTTGGGGAAGCACCATGTCTAAGTGTCGTTCTGGTACTCCTACTCACCATGGCCAACTATGGGAAGAGGCTGGCACAGTGAACAATCAGGGCTTTCCATTTCTGATCATTTAATGAAAGACGCTTTTATTTTTAGTGTGATCAGCTTAAGAATTTATAAAATGGCTACCGTGTGGAAGCGCACTGTGATAGGTAGGTATTGGGGATCTGAGACAAAAAGCTACCCTCAAGAAACCTGCTTTAAATTAGGGGAAAACACATTTATAAACAGATCAGTCAATACAATGTAACTTGAGGAGAGTTAGAGCACTAATACCTGAGATGATCAGTAGAGCTTCCTTTCAAGAGGTGACTTGCAGGGAAAAAGTTAAGACTTCTGAGAGGCTGAAGTGAGGAGAGGGGAAAGTCATCAGAGTCATGAGAGACAGCTTTCATAGTGTCAAGAAGGAAGGAGACCTATGTGGAGAATGCTTGTTTGGTTATAATACACAATTTGTGAAGGGGAGTAAAGGGTAACCTTTCTGAAGTCAGATTAAGAAGGGCTGAAAGTGTGGATGAGTTTGTATTTCTTTAGAAGAAGGGATCCATTGATGATTTGTGTGCTAGAGAGTGAGAGACAGGTCAACTTGAGATAGATTACTTTGGTAACTGGGTGGAGTGGGGAGATTCCTTTTGAAGGCACTAAGAATAGGGCCTGAATCTGTGTGGTGGCTGTGTGAATGAAGATTTTGAGGTAACAGAATCAATGAAATTTAGCAAGTAATTAGATATGGAAGGGGGAGGGTCATGAGGAAGAAAGAAGAAAATAGGATGATTTTAAAACTCATAAACCCAGTGATTGGAAAAATAGTACTACTCCAGGAGAAATGAAAGTCTAGAAGGTTGGGGATGTGGAAGGGAAGAAGATAATGAATTCTATTTAGACATGTTAAGTTTGAAATGCCAATGGGACTTTCTGGTAGATTAGTCTAGAAGGCAATAGATGATATGGGAATTAAAATTCAAGAGAGAATTAGATATAAGTATATAGATTTTAGTCAATCAATTAATATACATTTATTTAGCAACTGAGGGGGGCGGGAAGAAATACAAATAAAAAAGACAGTCCCTGTCCTCCAGGAGTTTACAATTCCAAAGGGAGAAGACCACATACAAAAGGAAGCTGAAAAAGCAAGATTGGGTGTAAGGGTTTAGAAAGGGGCCTTGGGGCATAGTGGGGAGAAAAGAAGTCTTCTGTATACAGATGGGGGAGAGATTGAAGATTGAGAAAGGGAAATGACTGAGAAAGCAATCTAAGGAAGAAGATAGGAGGCAATGAGATGAAGGGCACATGTGAAAACTGATCTTGGCAAGGAGGAGGGCTGCCTCATCACATGAGAAAATGGAGCAAAAGTAGAGAGATTCAGGGATGACATCAAGGAATTTTGAAAAGTGAAGCAGAGAAGGGGGGTTTCAATGCAAATGGCTTCATCTTCTCAGTGAAGCAAGAGTCTGAAGAGCCATTAGATAGAAGGTGGAGGGAGGAAGGGCAGTAGGAAGTTCAGGCCCTACTAATCCACTGCCTGCTTCCCTTCTACCTGCCTACCAACATGGGTCACTCCCTGTCATTGCCTAAAGCCCAATCAATTACCAGGAAAATCTTATCTACACCTTCTCCTACCTTCACTGACTTCTTACACCCTGGTTATCAAGCTTCCAACCCCACCACTGGACCGTAGCTGTCTCTTCCAGCACTGCCAAAAATCTTTTCTCAACAAGCTCCTCTTCCTAGATACTCTTAACTCCCTGGCTTTCATGATTGTGCTCTTTCCTAGTTCTTCAGCTCCTTCTGAGTCTCTTTTGCTGGATCTTCATCCATCCCTTACCCGTTATCATTCCAAGGGTGTTCCACTGAACTGAAACTGCCCTCTTCAAAGTTACCAGTGAGCTAGCTCTTCATTGCCAAATCCAGTGGTCTTTCTCAGTCGCCATCATCCCTGACTTCCCCATTTCTGTCTGTGGGCTTCCCTGCTTTGAGTCCTCACTAAAATCCCATCTTCTACAAGAAGCTCTTTCTGATCTCTTTAATTTGGGGGCCTTCCCTCTGAGATCACTCCCAATTTATCCTTTATCCTGCTTGTATACAGTTGTTTGCACACTATCTCTCTCATTCGACGACTTCGAGTTCTTTGGGAGCAGGGTCTGTTTCTAACCTATCTTCGTATCTCCCAGTAGTTGGCATGATGCCTGACATATAGTTGGCACTTAATAATTGCTTGTGAGTGACTATAGATTAAGAAACTGAGATGAACAGGTTAATTATTGAAGCATGAAAGCCTCCTCTGCCTCCTCAAACTTTCCTGGGGGCATATCGTGTCCAGAGCTTCCCTCTGTCTCCTTGACACTGTACCTTGGATTATGCTTACTTGTGTACATGTTGAAATCCTTTTTTGTGCCTTAGCTTTCTCACTCATAAAATGGGCATGAAAATACTTTCACTGTCTTGTAGAGTTTTTGGAAAGCACTTTGTAAGCCACATACATGTTGCTTTCCCAGTAAGACCTGGGTGAGTAACTGGCTGGACGGAGGCCACTGAGCATGGCAGCTGAGTGAGGCTGGGGATCTCAGAGGAAATCAATGCCCCCTGGATCAAAAGCACAGAATCTGTCCCCGGGACACCATCCAAGCTTGCTGTCTATTCACCTGTGTCGTCTTCCCCTGACAGGTAACCACTGATCTTCATCAAGTGTCTGATCTTCTCCTTGGAGATCTTCAGGTACTTATCACAGTTACATACCTAAGGAGACAAGACAGAAGGGTTAGATGGGATGCTAAGGAAAGCTTGTGCGTACCACAGCTGGCAGACAAAGCTACGGCTGAACCATGCACAAAACCAACCTGCCACTGAGTAGTAGTCACTCCCCCTTTCTGAGCCTCAGTTTCCCCATCTATAAAATGAGGGGAGCCTGGCTGAGAAAAATCTTTGTGGTTTCTTGGAGCTTAACAACCTGTGATTCTCTTTGCTTTCCTCCGATGCTGCACAGGAAGCCTATCTGGCCTATGTGCGGTTACATGGTTTCACTGCAATCCCCTTCCTTTTTAGGATTCAGTGGCCCTTTGGTGTGCTAGTCAGGGGGAGGAGGAGGATCCTCTGGCCTGGGCTCTGCTCACAACTCCTCACCACCTTCTTGTGCAGGTGCCCGTCCTCCTGGCACTGCAGCCTGAATTCAGGGCTCCACAGATTTAGTCACTACTTGGTGTGGGAGGCCAGGGTACACAGAGGTGAGTCATCTCAGGGGAACCGGGCCCAGTGACAACAGAGATGAAAGTAGAGCGAGAGGGAACTGCCCACGGAGCGGCCATGAGCACGCTGCATCCCTGGTGCTCCTCAAAGACACCATAGTCTGAGCGGGGGACCCGGCCCTCGTGGGTTTGTAGGTCAGCGCTCTGCTGGGAGCAGGCAGGGAATGAGCCAAGAGGAGGGACTCAGGAAGGGAAATTCCCCACCAAGAGAGGGAGAAGGACCGGGGCAGGGGTGGGGAATGGCTTGGAGCAAGCCCAGCTGGTCTCTCGTTCCCATCCTTGACGCCAGGCTGTCATGTGACCTGGAGATGCTGCTGCCTCTGTGGGCAGAGGAATAATGGGGAAGCTCCCCAGGGAGTGGGAGCCCTGGTGACTGCCGATGGTGGCGGAGAGGGGGTGGTGGGCCCTCACTTCCCTGCCACACCCTTCTCCCCCAGGCCCTGAGAATTGCAACACTTGTGATGCTGCTTCATTGTGCGGCCGTGCAACAGTGTGACTTACTGATGCAAGTGACCACCCACGCACTCTGGGGCTGGGGCAGCTTTTTCAGGGGAGAGGGAGAAAGGCAGGGAGCAGCTGGGCTCTTACCTCTGGATCCCACCTTCTGGTTAGTGATTGAACAGGGACCTGTATTCTGTGTGGGGTCCTGCACGAGGTGGGCACTCACAGCTGTGACCATGGGCTTCCTAAATGCCATTTGGACTAGGTCCCTTCCCTTTTTGGGGTCCCAAGTAGCTCCCTGGTATTCTCCCGCCTGCAGCTGCCAGGTCGCGGGTTTGCCTGTGAACCCTTCCGACTGCTGCTAAGCGTTTCTAGGAATCAGACGGCCGAGCCTCCTTTGGCCCTGCTGGCCTTGGTCTGGGAAGCACAGCTGGATCTCCCTCCCTGGGGCACTGAGCTGGCTGCTAGCAGACCCGTGACCTGTGGACGGAGTACACTGGGGGGAAGACCTATAGCTGGGGAGGGAAAGCCCTACCCCCACTCCCTGTTCCCCTAAAGGGTTTGTTTCCCCCTGACCTGTCATGCTAAGATGAGGAGAGGGGGTGGGGAAGAGGGGGAAAGGGCCCAGAGAAGGGGGTGCTGATACATTTAACACCAAATTCATGGGAACATTCTTCCATTTCTCCTTAAGGAGGATGACACAAAGGCTTTTTGGTGGGAAGATATTTGAAGGGGCTGGGAGGCCTGCCAGTGGGGAGCGGGGAGTTGCAGGCCAGGTAGCCTGCACCCCCATTCTCTGTGCCTGGCTTCATCCTCCAAAAAGAAGCCCCGCAGCAGGGTCCCTCCCTGGCTCTGCCTGCCGTTCCTACACCTTCCTGATGCTGAAAGAGTTCTCCGGGCCAGCCCTGCTTTGGCAGTGGTGGTAACAAGAGCTAAGGAGAGAGGGGGGCAGGGCTGGGGAGGCCGATGTACAAAGAAGGGGACGGGGAGAGGGAGGAGGCTGCAGCTCGGCCTGTCCCCGGTGATTCCCCTCTGCTGGGGAACGTGCAGGCCCTGGCAGGCTGAAAGTCTCCAGTCTGGCACGGCAGAGCAGAGGTGCCCTCAGAGGCTGAGCCCAACTCCACGCGGGCCAGGGGACCTAAGTTAGTGGGACAAGGAGAGAGAGAGCTAGCTGTCCTGGGCCACGGGAGCAGGTTGGTGGGGGAGGATCCTCTCGCACCAGCTCACACTGAGTCACCAGGAGCTCCTAGACGAAATAGTCATTGCCCGTTCTGAAATGGATTCTGGCTCCACCATCTCCACCCCTGGGGAGTTACAGGTAGTGGTTTTCCCACGGCAGGGCCGCTGTTGGCCTGGGAGTGGGAACGAGCTGGTTCAGAGATGTTGGCTGGGGGACTAGGGTCAGCCAGGCCTCAGGTGACAGCACTATGGGTTTGGGCCTGTACCAGCCAGCTGGCAGCTGAGATCTATTTCAGAAGCTTGAAAAGCAAGTTCTTCCCCGCTCAGGGAGAACTTTAGTTCTTTAGTGGCCTCCTGACTTCCTCCTAATTTTCACACCTTGACCCTGAGGTGGATGGTGGATGGCGGGAGAAGCCTCGTGTAGGGGGTGCTGAACCTTCAACCATGAAAATCATCTGGAGACTAGGGTGCTTGTTTATTAGTCTGCACACCTGAATTACTCTTCTCTGTGTATGCTCAATTCGCAGCTGATTCACTGAAAGATGCCTTCCTCTGAGAACTTCCGTGGGCGACTCCTCCATCTCTATTCTTTGCCACCTTTCCCTCACAGTTGTCTCTCTTATTTTCCCCATTCTCAATTCAATTTAGTGAATATTTCTAAGGCACCTCTGATGTATAAAGCACTGAGTGCTTTATACCTTTGTGTGTGATCAGGATGGAGACAGTTGCAAATGAATCACCAGAGATCCCTAGTTCTGAAGAAGAAATAAGGAAATGTCACTGACATTGCACCCAGCCAATACCATGCCCAAGGACAGCTAAAAGGTTTCTCTTTCCCCACCTGAAGTCTAGACTAGTGGGAGCCCAGAAAATGATTCTCACATCAGTAAGAATGGGAAAGGGTGTGACTTCTCTAAGAAGGAAGAATTCTGCACTCCCTTGGAACAAATATTTAAGCTTTCTGCTTCACAAGAGTGGAAGTTACTGTCTTCTATCTCAGCTACTCTACTGATTAATCAATCAATAAACATTTATTAAATGCAGCTATGTGCCTGGCACTGTGCTAAGCACCGGATCAGAAACAACGACAATAACTCACTTTTCTATTATGTTTTGAAGTTTACAGAACACAAAGTATAGTAAGTATATAGTAATAACTCTATCCAACAGAAAATAAGGCTCAGGAAGGGTCACATGTAGCTGAGATCTATTTCAAAAGCTTGAAAGGCAAATTGGTTATACAGTGATTCAATGTGATGGTTGGGATTTGAGTCCAGGTCTCCTGGCTCCAAATTTAGTGGTTTTTTTCCCCATTATACCCTTCAGTAACATGGCTCTAAACTAGGAACAATATACCTGAACTTGTGGGAAGGCTGCTGAGGTTACCCCTGGGCATCAAGGGAATTGAAATGAAATCCTAAATGGCCTGGAGCACCCATGCTTTGACCATCAATCATTCTGTCTCCCAAGAGAATCATTCTCTTCCTTCCTCCCTCCTCTCTGATTCATCGTTGGCTCTTCCTCTTTCTCACCAGGTAGGTGGGGTAACCAGACCTAGGAAGGAAGGGCTGTTCCAAAGCACCTGAGAGCCTCAGCCATGAAGCAATCTGGTCTGGGTCTCAAAAAATGGGCAGGTACCATTCCCATGAATATTCCATCATCCACTGCTTCATCTTGTTCCCTACTTCCTGCATGTCTCCCCAAGAAGCTTATGTGCTTCCTTATGGCTCTCTATTTGCTCTTCTCTCATCTCCCCTACTATATACCCCATCATGGACATGGGTACACCATAGTACACCATACTGCTGAAATGAATTGACTATAAGAATAAGATAATGATGGTGAAGAGCATTTGGCTGATCTGGGCAGGCAGGCATGGGACTGACATTACATCATATAGATGCTCCTGAAAAGCATCTGGTCCTATCTGGTTGACCCCAGATAAACAGGCAGGTAAGATTCTGGGAAAGAGTTCTCAGTCTAGTGGTTCTCAGGCTGTGTCTATTTGCCTCACTCCCAAGGTTCTCACGAGAAGGCAGCAGCACAGAGCTCTAGAGAAATGATGCAGAAAGCAGGACCTTATCACCAGCTGCTTCCTGACTGGGGAAAGTCCCGGTCTAAGGCTGGAAGCCCTGGATTCTCACCCCCCAGGGACATCCCATCAGATCAAGAGAGCCAGGGCAGTGCTCTGCCAGGTTCCTGCTACTCCTTTTTTGGGGGTTGAAAGGAGCTTAATAATAAAAATAAAATCATGGTTTTAATATGAAAAGTTAGGAAAGAAGACTTTTCTTTTCAAATTCATGATCCATGTTATATTAGTCTCAGCTATGTTTATTCCCTTTCCTGTGATCACCTCTTCCAGGAAGGGCAGCAACAGGATAGATGAGATATAAAATGCAAATAATGCATTATTTGTAGAGTCCTCGAAAGTTTTACAAAGGGCTATTTTTGGACAGTAATTCTGTAAAGTAAGTGATGAAAGTATTATTGCAAATAGGTGGCACAGTGGATAGAACCCTGAGCCTGAAATTAGAAAGGCCTGAATTCAAATTTGACCTCAGAAGCTGCTGACTGTATGGCTCCTAGCAAGTCACTTAAATTCTGTCTGCCTTAGTCTCTGTAAAATGGGGATAATAATAGTATTTATCTCCCCTCAGAATCAAATGAAATAGTATTTGTAAAAATAACAGTGCATACATAGTACACAATAAATGCTTGTGATTTTTCTTTTCTAAATTCCCATATTATGAAAGAGAAAACTGAGGCTTGAAGAGTTTAAATATTTTGTTCAAAGTGATGCGTTATTAAATGTCTGACTCAAAGATTCAGATCTGATCTCCACTAGACCATAAATAAACCTGTTAAGTTCCTGGAGGGTAAGGAATATATCTTATCTAAATAAGATGTCTCTCTCCCATAGTCTAAATGGCCTATAAATAGTAGGCACTTATAATGTTAGTTGTATCTAACACATGGGACAACTAAGGGCACTTTTTGCTCTGAAAAAATAAAAGTGCATCTTTTTAGCCTGAAATAATCATGCATATTCCTTACAAGGACTTTACTCCCTTCATTCTATCCCAAGGGGAGATGGAATAGGGTTGAGGGGGGGTCAAAAGGAAAAAAAAAGTCTGAAATACAGGTCAAGTTTCTGCTCTTCTCAATACCTACACTTTTTTATTCACTTCTAAATGTGAAGGATCTACTCCCAAAAATGAGTGAGAAGTTGAGAGATGCTTGGGACCATGATGCTATCTGAAAGTCTGTTCCTGGAAGATGGAAAGGCGAGTGAGAACAGCAGGGAGAACACTTTACATCAATTTTCTTTGGATTTTTTTTTTTTTAAACAAGCTGCTTGTTTCAGGTTCACGACTCCTGAAGGGGTCCCACCCAACTAGTGCAGTACAGGAGGGCCTGAGGGATGAGCAACCTGACCTCAGGAGGGGTAACATGCAACAGCACCTTCCAAAAACACAACTAGCCTGGGAAACACACCCTTGAGGAGTGTGGGAAAGTCCTGCCACAGTGGGCTGGGTCTGCTGCCCAGGCGCAGGGAGGCCCTGCTCACACCTTCTTTCTGAGTCATAACTAGAACTTTCACATCAGCTCACTCACCTGTGTGAGAAGAAGGGGAGGAGGAGGCAAGGCTGGGGTGGTGTGTGGGAGGTAAAGGAGAATCGGTCCCAGTCAGGGAGGTTGACAAACAGGCCAGTGCTGCAGGAGAAGGGAATGAGGAAAGAAAGGGATGGAGGAAGGGAAGGAAGGAAGGAAGGAAGGAAGGAAGGAAGGAAGGAAGGAAGGAAGGAAGGAAGGAAGGAAGGAAGGAAGGAAGGAAGGAAGGAAGGAAGGAAGGAAGGAAGGGAAGGAAAGAGGGAGATCCAATTAGCTGAGGAAAAGTAGGTAACATAGGCTTTGGGGGAGGTCCTAGGCTGCTGGTAAGAATGGGCTTTTGGGAAACATGCCAATTTCAATGTTCAAAGGGAAAATACCAAGGTTGGCTCCCTTTGCCCCCCAAACTATTATATATATGTGTTTGTATGAGTGTGTTTGTGTCTATGTGAACAAAATGGGAAGCTGGGAGGCTGAAGGATGGGTTATGTTCTTTATGGAACTGAAGAGAATCACCCCTGAAGGGGGAAGTGAAGGTGAGGATTACAAAAATAATTCCCAAGGGAATGGGGAAAGAATTTTTGGCAAAAACTTCCTTGGGGGACCTGAAATTTAAATATGTACCCTTGATTGGAAAGGAAATATAAGAATGAGGGCACAAACTGATGAAGGAGTTGTAGGCTTAGAAGGGAAGGACAATGGAAGTTTGGGAGATGCCGGGAGAGTTCAGTCAGGGGACCTGGCCACCTCAGGGATCACCCCAGAGAGGTATAGAGGGCCCCAGCTCGGGTTCGGGCTCTAATCTCTCTACCACTCCACCCCTTCCGTGGCATTTTTGTTTTGCCAGTTCACACACATGTCCCGGTCCCCTAGCTGTGGGACTCAGCAAATGCTGTCTGGTGCCTTGCCATTTGTCCATGGTGGGGTTGGGGGGGTGGGGAGAGGGAGAGAGAAGACTGTTCCCAGAGTTTAGCTCCGTGAAAGAGAGGCAGGGGGCGGGCCGGGGGGCGGGGTGGGGGTGGCCCAGCTCTGGGAACTCTCTGGAATTCCCAGCAACGCCCCTGCCTGGGGAGAGTGAGTCTGATCGGAGGAGAAGAAAAGAGAAGGGAGAGAGGGGAGAGGGGAGGGGGAGGGAGACAGTGAAGAGAGTCAGTGTGTAATTATGGATATTTGAATGTAGTCTCCATGCCTTTAGAAAGACTTCAGAACAAATCAGGAGAGATAGCTGAGAGCCCTTATTGCCTCAGCATCTCCTCAGTTTCTCAATCTGTAAAAAGGTCTTTCCCCTTAGAAATCCTAGAGAAAGTAGGGAGTGCCACTCACTTTACACAAGCTGTATGGATCTCTGTGAATCAAATCCTCTTCAGAGAGTTAGGGGGACATTTTAGAAAGAAGACTTGGGTTCTGGAGGGACCGGGATTCCAAGTCTAGCTCTGTCATTTACTAGCTAAGTGATATTGGGCAAGTCACAATTTCTCAGCTTCTTAATGACAAAAATATTTGTTCTACACACTTTGGAGATTTGTTGTGGAAAAAAGCATTGTGAAAACTTTAAAGTGCTATATAAATGCTATCTATTATATATATATACATATATATATATATATATATATATATATAATTTCCACTGAAGACCTCAATTCTTTCTAGTTCTTATGGATATCTGTCTGTCATAGGTTCCCTTCTTTTCCTTCAACAGGACTTAATATGCACACAAACGCTTAAATACACTAAAAGAATTTTGCCAATGAACAGATATTGGTCTTTTGTAAGTTGAAGTGGTCTTAGTATTTGCTGTTGGATGAGGTTCTCTGAGTCTGGGCATCTTGTGTCCATCTCCCTTTCAGCCCATAGCCTATACTAGGCACTCAAGAGGCATCAGTAAGTTTCTATTGAGGGCAGATTGGAAAATAATAGATTCAGAACCAAAGGGTCTGGGTTCAAATGCCAACTCTGTCAGTTAGTACCTCAGTTTCCTCATCTGCAAAATGAGCTCAATCATCTCTAAGGCCCTTTCCTAGTTTAAATCCTTAACTACACCATCATGTTCACAGATAGTCAAAAGACAGAGCAGTTAGGCTCTGAGATTTGTAGAACGGTGGAGTCTCTATATGAGTATAACCTCTGCCTCCAGAAGTTCAGATGAAAGGATGGGGCGTAACACTGTTCACATGTGGCTCCAGCATATTAAGAGAATGAAGCGAAGGAGGGTAGGAATAGGAAGCAGAGGATAGATAACACATTGAAACGGTCACCAAAACAGGGAAGAAACTATTCAAAAATCTACTTGTAAACTAAAAAAGAACTGCTTGTGAAACTGACTTTGTACAAGTTAGGTTAAATTAACAGAAAGCATCATTTGTGTATTACTAAGTAAAATGTAAGACAATAGCGAGTACACATAAAATAACAGCTTGGTCTCTAACATAGGCTTCTCTGGAATGGCATAGTAGAATCCATATAGGTTCTTACAAATACATCATTCATAACCTAAAGTCAATTCAAGAATTCAAGAAATAATCTGGCTTCAAGTAAGTCACTTACTGGATCTAAGTGACATTCCTACTGGAGCTGATACATTGACTTGAGCTGAATATTCTTATTGACTACTGGGTCTTCCTTTTGGAAATTCCCACATCCTTTCCTTCTCCCCTCTCCCAAACACATCCTTAGTGAATTCCACCATTAGCCAGGCACCCCAGGATAAAAACAAGTAAAAGTAAAATCATTTGTCCTGTTTACAGGGAAGAGACTTTGGAAGAGTCATGGGGAGAATGAGTGATCTGAAAAAGTGAGCCCAAGGCCATGAGAGCAATCTGACAGCACAATGTATACAAGAAGGCAAGTTGTACTCAGGATGGGATAGAACCTTTTGTATCTAAGTTCTGAAATGGGAATAAGAATACTATTGTACTCCAAATGGAGATAAAATACTCCTACCATTAATAAATGAATCAGGATAAGCAATTTGAAATTCTTTCCAATGAGGTTCTCCTCTATTCATTGAATCCTCCTAAAAGAAGGGGCTGTGGGAGACCAACCAAAGACTCGGCCCAAACTTGAAGAAAATCTGTCCTGTGTCTGACAACATTCATTCACTTAGAAATTAGGACAGGTTACATGGCTCTCTTCAACAATAATATGTTTCAAACCACCTCCAATTGTTCACTGAAGAAAGCCATATACACCCAGAGAGAGGGATGTGAAATGTGGACCACAGCATAACATTCTCATACTCCTTGATTGATGTTTGCTTACATTGTGTTTCCTTTATCTGATATATCGTTTGTGTAGATAAGATTTTTCTTGCACAACAATGATAAGTTTGGAAATATGTATACATATATTCGATTTGCCAATATTTTAACATAATTAACATGTAGTGGATATCCTGCCATCTAGGGGAGGGGTGGGGAAGTTGGGGGGAAAAATTTGTAACGGAAAGCTATGTAAGGGTTATTGTTGAAGAATTACCCACACATATATGTTATGCAAATAAAATAAAATTTATAAAAAAAGAAATTAAAAAAAAAGAAATTAGGACAGGTTAAGAATATAAAGTGACTTCTGATTTAAGGATTTAGTCAAGTCCCTAGAAGACTAAGCCATGATAGATTAAGAGAAGCTTAGGGGCACGTGGGGATCACCATGGACTACAAAATGCTATCTGAGAAGACTACTCCATGGTCTTAAATTCTTTGTAGGCATTAATTTCTAGTCTGCACAGCTCCAAAACATTAGATCTACTGATGCAATAGAAAGAATGAAAAGCAACAGTTCTAGACAGCAGTTCTCAGAAAGTTAAGATCCCTTGCAACCCACAAGACAGGCCCTTGAGCCCATTGACGATATTTTAGCATCATTCAGATTTAGTTGGGAGAATATTTTGATCTAGGGTTTTTTTTTTCCTTTCTTAGAGTGTACATGGTCTTTTATAGAATTCAGAACTGGAAGGAACTTTATAGGTTGTCGGAGACCAGATCTGAATTCAGGTCCTCCTGACGCCAGGGCTGATGCTATATCCAATGTGCCACCCAGCTGCCCCTCTAGTTCATTTTACAGATGAGGAAACTGAGGAGTAGAAGAGTTAAATACTTTGTTCAAGAAGGGCAGAGGGACAGTAAGTAAAAAATTCTGGTGAGAATACAGATCCTCTGGTTTACCTCTCAGACCTGTGGAGGGGGAAGGAATATGTGACCAAAGAAGAACTAGAGGTCATCATTAATCACAAAATAGATAAGTTTGACTATATCAAGTTAAAAAGTTTTTGTACAAACAAAATGAATGCAGACAAGATTAGAAGGGTAGCAGTAAACTGGGAAAATATTTTTACATCCAAAGGTTCTGATAAAGGCCTCATTTCTAAAATATATAGAGAACTGACTCAAATATATAAGAATTCAAGCCATTCTCCAATGGATAAATGGTCAAAAGATATGAACAGACAATTTTCAGACGAAGAAATTGAAACTATTTCCGGTCACATGAAAAGGTGCTCCAAGTCACTATTGATCAGAGAAATGCAAATTAAGACAACTCTGAGATACCACTACACACCTGTCAGATTGGCTAAAATGACAGGAAATGATAATGATAACTGTTGGAGGGGATGTTGGTGGAACTGTGAACGGATCCAACCATTCTGGAGAGCAATTTGGAGCTATGCTCAAACTGTGCATACCCTTTGACCCAGCAGTGTTTCTACTGGGCCTATATCCCAAAGAGATTTTAAAGGAGGGAAAGGGACCCACATGTGCAAAAATGTTTGTGGCAGCCCTTTTTGTAGTGGCAAGAAACTGGAAATTGAAAGGATGTCCATCAATTGGAGAGTGGCTGAATAAATTATGGTATATGAATGTTATGGAATATTATTGTTCTGTAAGAAACGACCAACAGGAGGATTTCAGAGAGGCCTGGAGAGACTTGCATGAACTGATACTGAGTGAAATCAGCAGAACCAGGAGAACATTATACACAGCAACAAGACTATACGATGATCAATTTTGATGGACATGGTTCTCTTCAACAATGATGTGATTCAAACCAGTTGTTCAGAGATGGAGATAGTCATATACACCCAGAGAGAGGCCTGAGGGAACTGAATGTGAACCACAACACAGCATTTTAACGCTTTCTGTGAATATTTCCATGCATTTTGTTTTCCTTCTTAGGTTGTTTTTTTCTTCTTCTCTTTCTAGATCTGATGTTTCTTGTGCAGTAAGAGAACTGTATAGATATGTATACATGTATTGTATTTGTCATATAATTTATCCTATTTAGCATGTATTAGATTACCTGTCATCTAGGGGTGGGGGGTAAGGGGAAGGAGGGGAAAAGCTTGGGAAAAAAAAAAGTTTTTGCAAAGGTCAACGTTGAAAAATCACTCATGTTTTGTAAATAAAAAGCTTTATATATATATAAAAAGAGAGAATACAGATCCTCTGACCCCACGGTAAGGGTTCCTAAGAGGTGTGCTGCTGTCATTATTCTTTGGAGAATGTTCATCAGATTACTACAGTTACCTTTAGTTCATGGTCTGATTTAAGTCAAACCTTGCCTGCAGCCCCATTTCTCTAGATCTTGAGTGACAGTGAAGGCTGTTTGTAATTAGCTTGCTGTTATATGGGTGTTCTTAGGGGTGGTTGCCCACCCCAACCCTCTTCCTCTATTCTGTCTTACATGTCTCCCCACCAACAATATGAGTATCTGTTTGATTTATTCAAGAGCTGATTGCACTCCTCACAGGTCAGTAACTCCCTGGGTCAGAGACTGCTGTTTGTCTGTCTGTCTGCTATCCCCAGCTCCCTCAGAGCTGTCAGCCTTCCCCACCCCAAGGATAGATCTGTTGGATTTCACTCCAGTAGAGATTGTTGGCCCTCTCCTCCCTCCCACCCCAGAGTTGTTGATTTGTTGGTCTGTCTGCCCTCTTCCCAAAGGACTAAAATGTCAAACAGGGGTTGGGGTTGATCCTGGACCAAAGGGCTGGGGATGAAAGACAATGTCCGGATCATTAGGCCCAGTGGCTGAGGCCAAATGATCCTCTCAACACCTTGGGCCTGGGTTAGGTGGGAGCCAAAGGGAAGAAGGCAATTAGGAAGTGTGTGAGAGGAAATGGAGGGGAAAAAGAATGTTTGAAGAGGAGAGGGGAGGGGATGATGGAGGTGACTTGAGCTGAGTTAGCAGTAAACTTGTGGCTGACAAATCAGAAATCCCTGGGAATATCCTAAAGTTGAAGGACAGCTCTAGTGTCAATATCTTTCTCTGTGATGGGTAGGAGTGGTCTCCCCCTAAAGGAACCCTTTTTACCTCATCAATTTTGCCTTGTTCCTACAAAGCCCCTTTACCCATACCTAGCCCAGAGACCCTGTCCCAGGAAGACTTGAATCATCTCAGAGATGGAAAAAAAAAGTTTATTTGTAATTTTGCCAAGAAGTGAAACAATTTTCATTTTGAAAGCTTGTTAACAGTTTACAAAAGTGACTTCTGACTAATTCTGGGTGTTAGATACAGCAAGTATTGAACTTTGGAGAAGTCAAATGGCTTATCTATGTTTACAAAGATAGTAGGTGTCAGGGTTAGAATATAAACGAAGATTTTTGGACAACAGTTGTGGGCTTACTTACTGGCCAAGAAAGTCAAAATGTCTTTGAATTCTCATTTGAGAAAATATTCCTTTAAAAAAAAAAAGGGTGAGACTGTGCTAGCCAGAGTGATGCTGTAAGCGGATCTGATTTCAGTGAACAAAAACTGTCTGCTCAGACAACAAACTGCTTAGATGCTCTTCGAGGATGAATGGCCTCACTCCTTAGCAGGGCTAACCCCTCTACTTGTTCAAAGGACCCCATTTAGCCTCTCTCCTCCACAGACCGAGGACTCAGCCCAAACTTGAAGAAAATCTGTCCTGTGTCCGACAATATTCATTCACTTAGAAATTAGGACAGGTTAAGAACATAAAGTGACTTCTGATTTAAGGATTTAGTCAAGTCCCTAGAAGACTAATCCATGTAAGCCAGTAAGGACTTCCGTCCTTACTCTTTCTCAATTTTATTATTTTCAATCTTTGTGTTTTGGCTCATTCGCTACAGCCCACAAATGTGCTCATATCTCTCTTCTCCTGAAAAAAGCTCATTCAGTCCTTCTACATATAAACAGTACCCTAAATCTCTTTTTCCCTTCCCAGCTAAACTTCTCAAAAAGGTCTTCTACAATAAGTGCTTCCACCTTCTCTCCTCTTCTTCTCTGTAACCTCTTACAACCTGGCTTCTGACTTCATTCTACTGAAACTGCCCTCTCTAAGTAACTAATGGTCTCTTAGTTGCCAAATCCAATGCTCTTTTCTCATTCCTCATTCTCCCTGACCTCTCTGCAGGCCTTAATCCTCTCTTCTCTTTAGGTTTTCTCCTGCTTCTCCTCCTACCTTTCTGACAGCTCCTGTTCTAGTCTCCTTTGCTGGATTCTTTTCCAGATGATGTCCTTTAACTGGAGGTGTCTTGCAGGATTCTCTCCTGGGCCCTCTCTTATGCTGCTCGATGATTTTATCAGTTCCTATGGATGTAATTATTATCTCTATACTGACCACTTATCCTGTTCCAAACTCTCTGCTGACCTCTAATTGTGCATCCCCAGTGGTCTTTCAGCTCCAACTCGACGGCCAGTAGACACCTTAAAATGAATATGTCCAAAGCTCGTTTTCTTTCCCCCCAACTCTTCTCCCTGGCTCACTACTGTAGAGGGCAACACCATCCTCTTAGTCAGATTCCTCACTCTTTCTCCTCTGCTCCCCCCTTGTCCCAATGCCCCAGCTGGGTTGAGGCCTGTGATTTCACTTTGCAGCATTTCTCGAATAAGCTCCTTTCTCTCCTCTGACACTATTCCTGCTCTTCACCTCATACCTGGATTACTTCACTAGCTTACTGGTGAGCCTACCTGCCTCAGGTCTCTCCCAATTCTAATCCACCCTCTAGTCATTAAAGTGATTTTGCTAAAGGGAAGGCCTAAACATGCCATGCCAATCTCCCTCCCCCACCCCCCCCCCCCCCCCCATCCTTTCATAAGCTCCAGTGGCTCTTTCCCCAACTCCTCTTAATTCCAGGGCCTTCTCTCAATTAACTCCTACTTATCCTGTATATAGTCTCCATTGTGTGAATTTATATGCATGTTGTCTCCTTCATTAGACTGTAAGCTCCTTGAAGGTAGGCACTCTGTTGCCTTTGTATCTCTGGTGTTTAGTACATTACTCTATCAACACAGCTTAATAAATTAGTATTAAGTAATTACTACAAGGTAGGTACTATACCAGGCAATGGGGATGCAGGGACAAAAACCAGTCTTTACTCTTCAGGAACTTATATTCTAGAATCACTTGTTCACATATGAAATGGATTTGGCCTCTTTATTATAGTTTTTTAGATGGACATTCAATTCAACAAATACTTTATTTGAAGGACACGTGCTTGATACTGGAAATGAGAAGAGAAATACAGTCTCTTACATCAGAAATTTTCTAATCTAATATGGAACTTTGACATAAAAGTAAATAAGTCTGGTACAAAGTGAAATGTGTTAAGGGCAAGGATGGGAACATATAAAATGCCAGAACAAATAGCAAGAGGGGGCTCTTCTCAGCTGGACTTGGTGGATGAGAGCTCTGGGAAAGTTTCATGGAAGAGGTAGCAAGTCCAATAAACCTTAAAAAATCTTTCTTCCCTACCAAACTGTAAGCTCATGAGAGCAGGAACTATCTTTTCCCTCTTTTTGAATCCTCAGTGCTTAGCAAGGTACCTGGCATATCATAGGTACTTAATAAATGTTTATTGATTAACTGAATAAAGAAGGGTCTCAAAAGATAGAGATCTGGACTAGGAAAGATATGCGCTAGGCATGAAGAACAGATAAGGAATATTTTCATTCAAATCATAGAAAACATCTTTGTGGCCAATTCTTCCCATAGGATTGTATTTAAGTATAAGATAAAATTGAGGCTGTAGTTGACTACCTTTTTTGTTTGGTCAGGGCACTTTGGAAAGAACAAAAGTGACTTAGGTGAAAACTTTCTTGAGCCACAGAACTAAATAGCTCTTACAAAACACCAGGATTTTTGCATCTGTCCCCCTCTCTTTAGGCTAACTGAATGTCATTCCCTCCATGTACTTTGTGTTCCAGTCACATCGGCCTCCTTGCCATTCCAATAAACAACATTCCTGCTTCTGTCTTCAGGCCTTGCATGGGCCATCCTCTAGACCTGGAATGTACTCCCTCCTTCCTTCTGCTCCAGAGAATTCCTAGAGTCCTTCAAGACTCAGCTCAGGGATGATTCAGACCAGTAGCAAAGATCTTGTGATGCAGAGAGCCATCTGTACCCAGAGAGAGGACTGAGGAAACTGAGTGTGGATCACAGCATAGTATTTTCATTTTTTATTGTTGTTGTTGTTATTCTCTTGCATTTTGTTTTCTTTCTCATTTTTTCCCCTTTTTGATCTAATTTTTTTGTGCAATGTGATAATTGTGGAAACATGTATAGAAGAATTGCACATGTTTAATATATACTGAATTACTTGTTGTCTATGGGTGGGGGTGGGGGAAGTGTGGGAGAAAAAAAGTTTGGAACACAAGGTTTGCAAGGGTGAATGTTGAAAACTATCTATGCATATGCTTTAAAAAATAAAAAACTTGAAAAAAAAAAGACTCATCTCAGGAACCTCTCTACCCTGCCCTCTATTCCCTAGCCATTAGCAATTCCTAAATTTACTTTGTATTTGTTAATGTGTACATGTGTTGTTTCTTCTGATCGAATGTAAGTCCTAAGAAGCAAGGATGATTAAAAAAAAGGGGGGGGTTACATTATGAACTTGATGAACATCCAAAAACCATGACCATTTCCATCTGTAAAGAACACAAAAAGGAGGCTATATATGAAACTATGAATCTCTATTATGTAGTTTGTTTTTGTTATTAAATTTCTGTGACTTCATTGGTTTAGAGGGAACTCCTGAGTAAATGACCAACTACTTGGCAATACTGGAGACTTGTTTGGGACACTCAAACTTGCTTGAGATCACAAAACCAGGCTATGTCAGAGGCTATACTTGACCCCATCTTCTTGTCTTCAGGCTTTTTATCTACTCAGTCAATCAGTTATTTGATAAACATTTGTTAAGCATCTACTATGTGCCAGGCACTGTGATAAGTACTAGAGATACAAAGGTAAAAGACAATCCCTGCTCTCAAAGAGCTCTGGGTCTAAGGGGGAAACAACAATGTTTCTACGTACAAACAAGTCATATGTAGGATAAGTTGGGGAAGTCAGTAGAATTAAGGAACATATGAAAAGGCTTCCTGTCGATGGAGATGAGGAGGGAGAGTGTTCCAGGCAGGGGCACATCCAGTGAAAACGTCAGGAGACAGAGGATCTAGAGGGAAGAACAAGAAGGAAACCTCTGTGTGTGTGTGTGTGTGTGTGTGTGTGTGTGTGTGTGTAGGAGGACCTGAGTTATATGAGGCTTTGGATGCCAGAATATTCTCTATTTGAGGCTACCAGTGTTAGGGAATCTCTGGAGCTTCCTGAGGAGGAGAGGTGATATGAAGAAGGATCATTTTGAAGCAGAGAAGAGGATGATTTAGAGCAGGCAGCACCTTGTGGCAAGCAGACCCAAGCAGTCCATGCCTACAGGCCAGGTGGGAGGCAACAAGGGCCTGCCCTAGGGTTGTGGCAATGTCAGAAGAGAGAGGAGGGAATATGTGAGATGTTATGAAGGTAAAATCAAAAGACACTGGCAACAGACTGGAGATGTGGAGTGATAGAGAGAGGAGCACAGAGATGGGAAAGTTAGGAAGGGGGAGGAGTCTTTTGGGAAAGATAAGGAGTTTAGTTGTAGTCATGAGTTTAAAGATGGAGATTGAAGAAGTGAAGCAATTAGAGATATGAGGCAGAAGGTCTAAAAAGTTATAGATAAGATAAAGCAATCTGAAAATCTTCAGTATAGAGATATTCATTGAGACCACCAAGGGAGAGAGTGCTGGGAGACAAGGCCCCGTGGGACACTCAGAGATTCAGAAAAGGAGACTGAGCAGGTCTTAGAGATTTGGAGAGAGCAGTGTCATGAAAGCTTAGAAGGGCATCAAGGAGAAGAGGGATCAAGGGCTACAGGAGGCCAAGAAGGATGAGGCCTGAGCAAGAGCCATTAGCTTTGACAATTAAGAGGTCATTGATAATTGTGGAGAGAGCAGCGGAAACCAGACTGCAGGGAGTTAAGGAGAGAGAAAGAAGCACTTATAGTAGATGACAAAAGAGAGGAAAGATACAGGACAAGAGCTCGCAGAGAAGGACCGAGGAAATGATGGAGGAGGCAACTATGTTTGTAAGCAGTAGGGAAGCAGCCAGTAGACTGGGAGAAATTGAACATATGTGAGAGACTGGATATGACAGAAGAGACAGAGAAAACAGGATGGGCAAACTGCCTCTTTCTTTTCTTCCTTCCTACCTCTTTTCATCATTTTTAATCCCCTCTTCCCCTGTAACTCTGCTTCCAAATATCAAAGGCCTCTCTTGCAACAAACAAGTACAACCAAAAGAAACAGATCTATATATTGAATATGTGTGAAAATGTATGCCTCATTTTGTACCTCTAATTAATTATGTTTTTGCAAAAAGGTGGGGAACATAATGATCAAAGTTTGCATTTATACAGTGCTTCAAGGTTGGTGAAACACTTTAGTTATGCTCTCTCATTTAACTCTCATAAAAACTTACCTTAGTAAGGTAAGTTCAGTTGTTATCTTTATTTTACAGAAAAGGACACTAAGGCTGAGAAAGGCCCAGGAAGACACAGCTAGTTTGTATCTGAGACAAGATTTGAACTCTGCTCTCCATGACTCTGAGTCCAGTAGTCCAGCCACTGTGCCACTTAGGAAGCATGATTCATCCTCAGCCTTCTGATTGTTCCCTTCATTGATAAGAATTCTTAAGTCTTTTAAGGTTTGTGTTTGTTTGTTTGTTTGTTTTTTTAAAAGAGTGTTGTAGTATTGTTCTTTTAAATTTGTTCACTTCACTCTGCATCAGTTCATTCTTCCCAGGTTTTTCTGGAATTGTCTCATCATTTCTTACTGTGAAATAAATAGAAGAACAGGATCTGTTTTGTTTTCATCTTTATATTCTTAGCATCCAGCACAATGTCTGGCACATAGAGCTTCATAGCTCATAGTGAAAGCCTGGGAGAGATCTCAGAAGTCATCTACTCTAACCCTCTTCTTTTACAAAGAAGAAAACTGAGGTCCCATGAGGCTAAAGTAGCTTGCCTAAGGTCATACAGATAAGACAACAAGTGTTTAATAAATGTTAACTGAATCAATGAATGAATCCTGATTGAGAATAGGGCTACTAGGAGTCCAAAGGGATATTTAACTCCCAGAGCCATATATTAGTGGCCAAGGGAAAAGAGAAGGAAAAATATTTCTTTGTTAAATGCTTTCTGAGGTCTCTTTTTGGATGGATAAGATTCTGAATTTGTATTCCAATCACATCACTTTCCTCTCCACCCAAACTCTTGAGCAATGAGGAGCCTTTACATTGAGATACTAGCCTTAAATCTGAACCCAGAGCCAAGAGAAAGAGAAATTCCAGTGATATCATATGCACAAGGGATGAGGAGGGCAATGATTTCATTTTGATACAGTGCTAGAAAGGAACAAAAAAGATCCCAACTACCATCATACTACCATTATGTTCCCAAATCTTCACTATTTTGAAGAGTTTAGGGGAAGCCCAATAAGGCAGAGAAGACAGAGTAGTTTAGGACAGTACTGATTAAGTCACACATTTTTTTTTTAAATTCAAGGTGTGGATCAGATCAGAGTTCATAGACTTATAAAGCTAAGAAGAAATCTTAGGGGTCTGACCCCTTTATTTGATAAAAGAGAAAACAGGCCCACAAAAAGAAAGTGATAGACAGAAGAGGGACTTGAATCTAGGTTTTCTAATTCTGATATTGATGTTTTTCCCACTGTATCATCTATCTCCAAAGATCCAGATATAATTGAGATATGCAGGAGCCAGACAACTAATATAATTTCCACTTATGATGCTCTTGGATTTAAAAAGCACTTTTCTCACAATGATCCCATGAGGTGGGTAATATAAGAATTATGATCTCCATTTTAAAGATGTTTAAGCTACTTCCCTATTGGTTACACAGGAGTCCAAATCAAGGCTCTTTCATTGCTTGTTTTGTTCAATCTCCTAATTTTATATACATAGAGATTTTGGCCCAAGGGTGGGGGGAAGGGAGGGGAACGAGACATCTTCAAGATCAAGGTCTGTGGTAGAGAAAGGAGCAGAGCCTGAGTTTCCAGACTCCCAGCACATTGCACAACACCAAATCTGCCATCTTGACAATCTCTATTAATTCATACTGACCACACTGGCATCTCTCTTGGAATCCATTGTCCAAAGAGTCTTGGGAATCCTGTCTTTCTTCCTCATTTGGCTTCACAGGCTAACAGCAGCCAAGTGAGGAGCAAAAGGCATTGTTCTTGGGTTACTCAATGATTTCTCAGGCTTAAGAGATCAAAGAGTTTGTGATTTGACACAAGTAAGCTAGCATGGGAGTGGACAGTGTGCCTTGAAGGTGTACATTCCTCAGGAGTGACTTCAGTGGGGTCCTTTGGCATATTTCTGTGAATCCTCCCTTCTTGCCAAAAAGAGTAGGATGTTTTAGGATGAGACCGACTCAAAATGAGAATCCCAGGATACACTGAGAGGCTGCACCAGTTAGAGAGGAAACAATACACTTAGAAGTCAAGGGTCCAGGTTCCAGTCCTGGCCCTATTACTGATTAACTGTGAGAACTCTCTGGGGCTCTTCTTCCCCATATGAAAATGAAGGGATTGGACTAGATCAGTGTCATCAAATTCAAATATAAATAGCTCCCTGCAGGCTGTATTTTGACTCAGAAAACCACAAATTAACATTACCTGTGTTACACTGCATTTTTATTTGCATTATTAACCAACTCAGGTTTGATCAGTGTAAATTAACAGGTTGTCAGAGTTGTACATTTGGTATAGTGTGGTGTCCTAGGACTCAGTTATTTCAGGTTCTAGTCTTTTTTCTGGGTCTTTAGACATTTGCATGCACAAAATAAGGAGACTGAACAAAACAATCACAATAATTGCATTTTAATCTGATGAGGGCAGTACTGTGCTGGCTAGTGGGCACTGGGGCTTCTAGTTTGACACCAGAAGGTCCCTGCTGGATCTAAATTGATGATGCAATTTGTCATTGAACCTGTCCAAGCTGTGATGGACAATGTGCACAACAGGAGTACTAAGATTCTCACCTCCAGAGGTAGAGACCAGGTGGTTAGGCTGAGCAGCTTGCCCTTACAGCACATACTGGATGGGGAACAGTTATCACAAACAAAAGAAGGAATAACAGTAGACTTAGGGATCGAGGCTGGGGAATAGGATATC
Source organism: Myrmecobius fasciatus (assembly GCA_023553655.1). NCBI lineage: Eukaryota > Metazoa > Chordata > Mammalia > Dasyuromorphia > Myrmecobiidae > Myrmecobius > Myrmecobius fasciatus. Next base: position 111,747 of record JAJPUD010005935.1, on the reverse strand, counting down.
CCAGGCCTAAACCATATCCCAGGAAATTCATTCTGTCTCTGTGATCAGAAATGTTTTTGGTTTGAAGCCCAAAAGACGAAATATACATATATTTTAATTTCAGAGCAATTTGTAAAGCCTCCAAGCTTGAGGACAATATTCTAGGGTGGGGAAGAGGGAGTGGGGGTGGAATTAAAGGAAGGTGAAGCTGAACCTGAAGTGGTTAACCTGGTTCATACACATAGCCATAGTGGTGGGAAAAAACCCTCTGAGTCAAAAAGAAGTGTCCGAGTTGCAAAATCTACAATTGAGCACACAGACCTAGGAATGAAATGTGCTGGGCTGAAAGACTGAGTCCCTTCCACTACCTGCCCCCTGTGTGCATCCTTGTCTCTACCAATTCATATTTGTTCAGTACCTCGGGAGCCAAAGCAGTTCAACCCTTAGCCTCCACGCTGAGGCAGGCCCCGACTGCTCACGTCCCCCTCCCATCCCGCAGTGCTGCTCTTTCTCCTGATCACCTGTGCCCATCAGACACAGGGGGCTGCTCTCTCCCTCCTCCCTCCAGTTGGCTGGCAGAGCGGGGGCAGCGTCTTGGGCTAGTCACCTGTCAAGGGGAGGTCTCTGGAGTATGTCCTGCTAGGCCTCCAAACCCCCGGCCATTCCCTCAGACAGAGCTGAGAGACAGTGTGGTCATTTACCAGCACATGAGGGTGATCAGGTCCTCTAACTTCCCTGGGGGAATCACAATTCCCCATCTGTGAAATGGGGGAAACAGAGCGCCCTGCCCCCCTCACGGGGCTTTGTAATCGCCAAAGTCCCTCACAGACACCAGCAAGGGTCGGCGTTGCTATTTTCCTAAGACCGGCTCTCCTGGCAGCAGCTCCGTCTCGGGCTAGGCCCCTGCGCTCCCACAGCCTCCTCTTGAGGAGGCTCTCCATTCCCTGAGGACTCGGCACCCCCCAAGTGGGCCCTGCTCACACACAGCATCCCTTCTCTGGATGCAGCAGAAACCTGGCCCCACCCAGAGCTGCCGGGTGCCCACACGCAGCCTGCTGACCCAGTTTCTCTTCCTGTCTCACCTACTCACCAGCAGTGGAAGGTACTTTCAAACCACAACAGGCTCCTTCTGCGCATCCCTGGGCCCTGCACTGTCTCCTCCTCGCCATCGAGGTTCCCACTCCCCCTCCATGTGCAGACCCGGGCACTTTCCCGAGAGCCTGTCCTCAGATGGTCAGGTTCTCAGCTGTCTCCGGTGAGCTCATCCCAGGCTTTGTGGCCTTGTCCTTCCCAAAGTTGGAGGAGAGAACAGGGATGTAATAAAGAAGGGAGGGCCTTGGTGAGCCTGGCTCAGCACAGTAGGAAACATCATGGACATCAGAACAGGAGGAGCTTTTATAAATCCACGCTTAGGGCCTGGCTTTTTGCTTAACAAGGGGACAGACAGTTAACTTGATGAAATCTAATGTGTTTCCTAGTACTCATGGTAAAACTTACTCCTAGGAAGATGTGGCTCAATGCTGGTGACACAGTAGCAGGGACTTCCTAGAGACACAATGCCTGGGCTGAGGGAAGCCAGGTTCCCTATCTGAAACAGCTGGGGATTTGGAGTCAGCCCATCACACCTCCTGTGTGGCCCTGAATTAACATCTCTGGACCACAGTCTTGTCATACATAAAATGAATGGGCTGATCTCCAAGTCCTGCTCAGCTCGCCATTTTGACCCTAGGAAGCTATCTTCCTTTCCATAGGGGCAGCTAGGTGGCGCAGTCGATAGAGCACCAGCCCTGAAGTCAGGAGGACCTGAGTTCAAATCTGATCTCAGACACTTAACATTCCCTAGCTGTGTGACCCTGGGCAAGTCACTTAACCTCAATTGCCTAAGCAAAAAACAAAACAAAACAAAAAAAAAGGGCAAGTGCAACCATGTTGATGTCCTAAAATCTCATCTAATGCTCAGACCCCAGCAGGTAACACGTCCCATGGAAAACAATGCTGCATTTGGTTTCATCACTTAGGATCACTGACCTAGAACTGAAGTGGGCCAGCTAGAGGCTGATCCTCCTACAGATGAAGGCCCAAACATGGTCAAGTAACTTCCAATATCATCAGAGGCAGGATCTGACTCCAAGATCCCCTCTCGAGACCTCAGTGTATTAAACAAGGGGTTAGACTCATGATCTCTAAGCTCCTTTTCAGCTCGAAATCCACAATCCATGTCATTCCCCTGCCTTTCTCATACGTTACTCCCTGACATATGTTCTTCAATCCAGTGGCCCTGGCCACACACTCCATCTCCACACTGTGGGCATTTTCTGGCATGTGCTCCCTTCTCATCTCTGCCTCTGGGCTTCCTTCCCAACTAAATCCCACCTGCTAGGAAGCCTTCCCCAACTTTTTTATATCTTGTCTGTACACATTTGTTTGCCTGCTGTCGACTCCGTTTGACTGTAAGCCCCTTGAGGGTAGGGACTGTGTTTGCCTCTTTTTGTATCCTCAGAGCTGCCTGGGCCTGACACATAGAAGGCACTTAATGAATGTTTACTGACTAACTTTGATGTTGTCAGTGACTAACAGAGAGACTTCCAGGTCTCAAAGAAGGCCTAACTGGGGAGGGACAGGAAGACAGAATGGAACTTTCAGGGGTGCCTACCTTGTTGGTCCTAGATTTTGAACCCAAATGACTCGTAGATTCCTGGTGCACTGCTCTACATGTGCATCTGATGCTTCTAAACTGCACCGAAGGCTTGTTGCTAAGCCAGGGTGAAATAGAAGCTTCTTTCACCTCAGATCTGGCAAGGGCCCAAGGGCTGAACCCTGTAGGAAGAGCCTAAACAAACAGTGTCTTGCTACACTGGCAGGACTATAGCCCTAAGGAAGAGGAGCTGGTTAGCAGTCTTGGATCCCCACACCAGTGGACCATGGGCCATGAGGATGTCGGAGGGAGGTCACCTGTGCTTTGGGATGGGAGGGCTGAATGCACACACTCTTTAGTGTGTGTATGTGTGGGTGTGTAGAGAGAGAGAGAGAAGCGAAGGAGAAAGAGAGAAGAAAGGAGGAAGAAGGGAGAAGAGGGAGATGAGGAAGACAGAGAGTGTATGGCAAGGCAAAGTATGTTCTTTTGCTTGGCTTTCAAGGCTCTACACAATTGGACCGTGACTTCCATTTCCGGTCTTTTCCTCCGGGCACCCTATGCCCAGGATTGGACCGCTCACGGCCCTCAGTCCCTCTAACCTACTCTTGGCTCTGCCTTGGTGTTTTGGCTCACACTATCCCCACTGCCTAGAATGTTCTACGTTCTCATTTTCCCTTTCTGCCATTACTGGTGTGGATCCTTTCTTGGAACTTCTAGAGCATTTTTTCCTTAAATCTCTCTAAGGTACTTAGCATTGTTGTGATATAACATCTGTGGTTTATCTACTTGCTAGACTTTAAGCTCTGTGAGGGTAAGAGTCATTTTTCATCTAAACTTATATAAGTTCATATAAACACCCCAGTAGCAGTAGTAGAGCTCTCCACATAGCTAACGCTTAACACAGTTTTATTGATGGATGGATGGGTGGGATATGCAGGGGGCAAAGGGACGTTAAAGACAAACTGCTGTCTGACAGTGCTGCTGAGGGCCCCTCTTAGTGCTACAAAAACCAGGAAGCAGACAGTGTGGGGCTGCCTGTTTTGGGGGGCCCACCCCCTGGTACCTCTATGACTGTGACGTGGCTGTGAGAGCTGAGCCGGGGGCCTGAAAGGGAGGGCTTCTTAGGCTCACAATAGCTCTTTTCTGTCCCTGTCAATAGAGATCATGATACATGCTGGGCTGATGGGACTTGGCCCTACAAAAGCCAGTGTCCAAGAGAATCTCCTCCGGCCGGCGGGCATGGCTCCTGCTCCAGCTCTCTGTGTGACCTGGGGTTAGCCCAGACCCTGTTCCCTGTGCCCTGGATCTGGTTCCCACGGAATCCAACCTGCTCCTCTATTTAGCAGGGCTATCTCCTAATCCCCTTTGTCAGGTCTGATTCAAGCTCTGGACAAAGTAGTAGGGGGGAATATCCCAAAGGGGAGTTGTGGGTAGGCAGTGGGGAGGGGGAGAGACGTCACCCAGTACCTTTTCTGGGCCCTCAGTTGGAGTGACTGGTGGGCTTTATCTCCTGACAACTTCAGGGATAATATGGGTCTGGTAAGACCCTGAGGTTGCTCTCTGACTGGGAGGGATACAATTTTAAAAGAAAATAGATTACCTCCATAATTATTTTTTCACTGGGACATGTAGACTGAGTCAGGATCTCTCCTGCTCTGGATTGAACAAGACTATTTTCTCAAAATCAAAATGACTTAGGTCTCTAGGACATATGTTAAGGTCTCATAAGCATGTAGCTCCTCCTTTCAAGTTAGGGAATGTGGATGTAAATGTAGAGAGACTTAGAGACAGAGAAAGACAGCAAAAGTAGGAGTGAGGAAGACAGAGGGGAAAGGATGACAAATATGGGGGAAGGGAGAAAGGCGGAGAGGAAGTGAGAGGGAGGGAGAGATAGAGAGACAGAGAGAGGGAAAGAAAAATGGGGAAAGAGGGAGAGAAAGATGGAGATAGGGAAAGAGAGAGGGAAGACAAGGAGGAGAGAAGGAAAAAGAAGCTGAAAAAAGAATAAAGTCAGAGAGAAAGTGAGACAGTGAAAGGAGAGAGAGGAAAGAGAAAGTAGAGAGAGGGGAAAGGGGGGGAGGGAGGAAGGGGGAGAGAGAAAGAGAGAGAGAAACTGAAAGAAGAAAGTCAAAGAGAAAGTAAGAGTGAAAGGAAAGAGGAAAGAGAAAGTAGAGAGACAGAGAAGAAAAAGCAGAGAGGAGGAGAGAGAAAAAGAGAAAGCCAGAGAGAAAGTGAAAGGAGAGGAGAGAGAGGAAAGAGAAAGAAGGGGGGGGGAGGGAGGGAGAGAGTGTGTATGTGAATACAAACCATGTAATTAGTACAGTTAGTAATCTGGACAAAGCACCAAACCTGTTTCAGAGAAGTTTTTGGTGGGATCAGGGATGGGTTGTTTATTATAAAGGCAACAGGAAGATACACACAAGGGAACAACAGCCCCATAAGAAAGCAATTTTCCCTTTTCTGCCCAATTCAGTTCAACTGAATGAACACTTTTTTAGTATTTATCATGTGTATGCATTTGCAAGGATACAAAGATGAAACAAGGCTGAGTCCCTGCCCTTGAGTAGCTTACACTCATTTACTCAAACTGTGGCTATTTCTGTCCTAGGTGCTACCGGGGTCCAAAGAATGGGGGTCCCTGACCTCAAGGACTGAACTCCCCTGAGCTGAGAAAACGTAGAGATCCTGGAATGGATCTATTTCATTTCTAGCAGAGACATCAAGGCCCTCCCCATTCCCCCTTCCCTAGCAAATGAGGTCTGGAGCCCATTGTCAGGACCCTAATGCTGTTTTCTTTGCAAAGCATTCAAAGAAAAAAGGAGAAAGAGACAGAGAACTCCAATGCTAATCTTGTTAGGTTAAACTCTTCTCTAAGCAGATGGAGATAAGGCAAAGGCAGTTTTGTCTTTCTTGACCAGGGGTTAGGTTTATAGGGCACTGAGGTCAGGCCAGAGACCTAGCTTTGTGTCCTTAAGTGAGCAGAAAAAAATTATATTCTATATTTAGAATTAAACCTACAGAAATCATGGAGACAGGCTGAATCTTGAAGAAAAAAAATAAAACATGAAGCTACTTTGTAATTCTAATCATTGGCTCTCTATCATATTCTCCATATCCACTGGCTTCCAGAGAAATGGGTACCAAGGTCCTCAAATCTAATCATATGAAAGCAAAGAAGCTCTTGATTACTGCAAGTACTTCCGTCCTATAGTTTGCCATCTCTCTGTTCCACCATCTGAGAGACTTAAGAAATGGAAGCCCCAAAGTCCGATGAAAACTAAAAAACATCTCAGCTGATTTGTTTTCTATGCCCAAAGAGTAAGAAAAAAAAAAAAGAGAATTCTCAGGAATCATTACTCCTTAACTTGTGATCCCACTCAGGCTAAGGGCAAGGTCAGGCCAGATCCTGATCATAATAATTGACATTTCTATAATGCCTTAAAGTTTGCAAAGTGATTTAGTAGGGTAAAGTGACTTGCCCAGAGTCATTCAGAAATATGTGCCTGAGGCAGAATTCAAATCCAGGTCTTCTTCATTTCCAGCCCAGGGCTATTTATTCATTACACTATTAGTTTTATTTTTAAAAATCTATAATTTAGGTAGTTTTTGTGCATACCCTTTGACCCAGCAGCATTTCTATTGGGCTTATATCCCAAAGAAATCACAAAGAAAGGAAAGGGCCCCACATGTGCAAGAATGTTTGTGGCAGCCCTTTTTGTGGTGGGTAGAAACTGGAAGCTGAATGGATGCCCATCAATTGGAGAGTGGCTGAATAAATTATGGTATGAATGTTATGGAATATTATTGCTCTGTAAGAAATGACAAGCAGGACGACTTCAGAGAGGCCTGGAGAGACTTGCATGAACTGATACTGAGTGAAATGAGCAGAACCAGGAGATCATTATACACGGCAACAAGAAGACTATGTGAGGATCAGTTCTGATGGACATGGCTCTCTGCAACAATGAAATGTTTCAAACCACCTCCAATTGCTCACTGAAGAAAGCCATATACACCCAGAGAGAGGGATGTGAAATGTGGACCACAACATAACATTCTCATACTCCTTGATTGATGTTTGCTTACATTGTGTTTCCTTTATCTAATATATCGTTTGTGTAGATAAGATTTTTCTTGCACAACAATAAGTTTGGAAATATGTATACATATATTTGATTTGCCAAATACTTTAACATAATTAACATGTAGTGGATTATCCTGCCATCTAGGGGAGGGGTGGGGAGTTGGGGGGAAAATCTGTAACAGAAAGCTATGTAAGGGTTAATGTTGAAAAATTACCCATACATATGTTTTGCAAATAAAATAAAATTTAAAAAAAATTTAGGTAGTTTTCCAGGATCCGTACACAAGTAGTTCAATTTCCCATATCATTTATATCTTCTTAGTATTGAGTCCTGAAGTCCTAAAATAATGTTAAATCTTTAATTCCTCATGCTCAGTTGGCACATAGGATGTGATGAGAAAGCAGCCAGAGACATTTTAGGATTTTTGATTATAAGGGATGAAATGAAAGGGGCTTTGGAGTTAATCAACAATTTACTATAAGCCCACAAACATGTCTAACTGAATACTGAAGGTGAAATAAAGATCTCAGAGATCACTCAGTGCAACCTTTGTTGTAGGAAGCATTGCTTCTGCTACATCCCATCCAATCCTTTGAAGATGAGAGGGGATGCAAAACTCACTACCTCCCAAAAGCTGACCATTTTACTTTGGGATTACTTGAATTCCTAGGAAGTTTTTTTTTTTTCTTCTAATGTTAAATCTAAATCTACCTTCTCTCAGATTCTGCACTGGGGCAGCTAGTCCCTCTTCCACATGAAGATGCTTCAGAGAGCTGTTGTCCACAGTATCTGTCCTTCCCACTATCTAGCACAGGGTCCCCTGTATAGGAGGCACTTAGCATATGTAGATCAATTGACTGATCAGACAATTTAATTATCTTGTGAGTCTCAGGTTGTTCAAGGTTTCTAAGACTTGATGCTACAAAGTTCAGGCCAGAGTCTTACAGCCAAGAGACCAGAGGCAAAAGAAAGCAAGGATTTGTCCTGGATGAATTGGTGTGTATTTTGGCACTACCCATGGGGTGGTAGGGAGGGGAAGCACAATTTTTAACCATTTCAATGGGATTTTTCTCCTTTTCCTACTTTCTTTGTAAGAGAATAGAGAAATAACTACATGCAAACTTAAACAATAAACTTTAGAAATTATCTACTCCCTTTTCTTCTAACTTGGGGCACCTGTACTTGGTTTACAATATTTTTTAAACCGTATTTTGATATGATTGGTTTCCTTATGTATTTTATTTGATGAATTTAAAAATATTATTCTGAAGAGTCCACAGGCTTGGTCTACATTCTCTCTGCCTAAGTGCTACTCTTGACGTCCTTAGTGCTGTCTCCTAATCAATGCTATTCTTGGAGATTTGTACACCCCTGAGTTTTGTCCTCTCTCACGTTTGTCTTGTTTTTGAAAATGTGCAGCTTTGCAGAATGTGATTTCACTGGTACCTGTGATTCATGCAAGCTTGGAAATACAGGGTGTGGGGGCCTTATTCCGAGTCTCCTGAAATTTCTGTGCAAGTCTCACGGAGGAAGGCTGTACCGGTTCTGTTTCTAAAATGTGGCTGTCCTTTGAAGGGAGAAGGGCAGGGGATTAAAATTTCAAACTCTGAAAGTTAGTACAGTTTGTTTCACTGCCATTCCTTCTCCCTAGGCCTCCCTCAACTGCTGGATCACTATGCTAATTGTATTTTCCAACAGTTAAGGTAAGGGAGCGATTCTCCCGGCACTGTCTGCAATTTCTGTAGAAAGTGGGAAAAGAAGACAAAGGTAAAAGGAGAGGGGAGGGGACAGAGAGGAGAAGGGGGGGGGGGGAGGAAGAAGGAAAGGGGGAAAAGAGAAAACGGAGAGGAGATGGAAGGGATCAGAGAAGAGAGAAGGGGGAGGGGAGAAAGAGCCGAAATGGACAGCTGGATTCAGAGCTAGCAAAGAGGCTAAAGGAAGAAAGATGAGAATGAAAGAGAACTTAGGCAGAGAGGAATGGAAAGGAAGCCCAGGCTCCTTCCACAGAGGGGGGCGGTTCCCAGATCTGGGCAAGCTGAAGGCCAGGCAGGCCGGCCTGCTCGCTTAGGCAGACTAGGCGGCCCTTGGGGGTGGGGGGTGGGGGGTGGGGGGTGAGTGTGAGAACTTGCTGATTGCTAAGCAGTGTGGGAAAGTGGGAGGATGGGCAGGCGGGCGGGCAGGCAGGCAGGCAGGCCGGCGGGCTCGCTTTAGTCACAGCAAAGGCAGTGGGAAACAAACAGCCTGAGAGAGCCCGCCCAGCCGGGCAGGAAGGAGGGGCTAAGGCTGGGAACTTCTCCGAGCCTGTGAGTGAGGGTGCACCCAGAGTGACAGGCATTTGAAAGGGGGCAACTCAGATTAGAGTGATTAAGACAGATTCAAAAGGAAGCACTTGGTCTGCCTCCTCCCACCCGCCAGTGACTGAAGCACTTCTCTTTGGGATCCCTGGGCTCCCCACCGTGGCTGGGGGCTGCCTCCGGCCTGTCTACCTGGAATGGGACTTGGTTGCAACACTGAAAGTGAGACACTGCACTCTACCCAGGGAGTGAGCCTGCGGGAGGGATGACGTGGTGCCCTCCCCATCCTCCGAGCCTCAGGGTGCCAGCCCATCCCTGGCACTGAATCATGGCCAGACAGTGACATCTACAAAGATGGCCAGAGGGGAGCAGGGAAAGCAAGCTGGCTGACAGGCCAGGGCTCTGCCAGTTTAAATCTCCTCCCTTGAGTGAGCCTGGAGTGCCAAAAGCTGTTTGCTTCCCAGGCCCCCAAGGAAGTATTTATTCAGGGGACTGGAGACCGTCTTGCCTTTGGGTCTGGTCAAAGCCTGCACCATAAGGTGGGGGGGCAGTTCTCCCATACCCCCCCCCCGGAAATGTGTGAGCCAAGCCATAGAGGCTGGTCTTTTGGAAGAGGAAGGAAAGATGCTGATGTGGGCTGAGGCCCTGAGCCAGGGCCTCATGGGGATCTTAGAGCTGGTAGCCTCAGGTAGCTGGCCCTTGGCCCTGGTTAGGGCCACTGGAGAGGGGGAGGCAGAGATTTTTCTGAAAGATTGCCTTAACTTGGAGGGATAACTCTGAGAGAAAGAAGAAGGGCTATGAGACCAGGAACAGCCCTGCACCCAATCAGCTTCAGGAAAGCCGGCCCCTTAGGCGAAGAACGGCTAGTCAGTTCTTCAGGAAAGGATTTCAGTCCAAACAGTAGTCTAAGAACATCCGAGGACTTGGGGCTTAGCCCATCAGCCTGCTCTGTAGCCCTGCAAACAAGGCATGGATTCAGACCAAGTGGCAGAAAAAGAAGCTAGAGATGGAGGGGAAACGGGCATTCAGGCTGCAGTGTGGATGGGGAAGTTCCTCCTGGGCCTAGCAGGCCACAGGGAAGGGCTGTGTGTTCCGAGGGGGAGGCAGAGACAGGGAGAGATAGAGACAGGGAGACAAAGAGAGGGAGACAGGGAGGGGGCAGCGGGGGCAAAGGGGGCGTGGAAATGCTGCCTGCTGTCTGTCCCAGGGGCCAGGCCTCACACAGAGCGTCTAGGCTGGGGCCTCACGCTAAATGGCCAAAGACAGGCTGTCCTCAGGGACCGGGGCCAGGAGTGTGGAGGAAAATAGCCCAAGGTGATTCTGAAGAAAAAGTAACTTCCTTTGAAAATGGGGGGGGGGGTCACTCCAGCAAACCCTCAGGCAATGCCCAAGGTTTCTGAAGCTCCCTATTTTTAAGACAGCATCTTTGGGCACTAGGTAGGCAAAGGGATTCACTATGTTTCCCAAGGTCCTGCTGGGTTTGCCTTGCATTTGCCATACTCAGGCCCATCTATATTTTCTCTAATAGTGCACACCCCAAGAGCAGCCACTCTTAACAGTTTTTGTGTCAAAGACTCCTTTGGCAGTTTGGGCAGGCTTATGGACCCATCTTCAGAATAAATGCCTTTAAAGTGCATAAAAAACCAAAACAAACCAAAACAAAAAAAAAAAAAAACCCAAAAAACAACAACCACAAGACTACAAAGGAAACCAATTATGTTGAAATAAATGATAAAGGCTGCTTTAAGGTTTGCAAAGCGCTTCAATAAATATATATTATCTTACTTGATCATCACAGCCACACTGAGGGGTAGGTGCTATTATTGTCTCATTTTATAGGTGAAGAAACTATTTATTTAAACTACAATAATAAAGCCCCCAGCCCTCTAATGTGCCTGACAAGTGAGGAACTGGGAAGGGGGCAGGGTGGGTGTATGTGTGTGAAATTTACACCTAAATATTTCCGAGTATTGTTAGGCACCACCTGGTGGTGTTTGTTCCTAGACTAAGAGACTGAGATGGCAAAATTGCCCAGAGCTCAGAAAGGGGACATAAGGTGAAAATCACTGAACTCAGCAGGCCCTGCTTTGACTCTGGAGAGACAATCCAGATGTGACATCCTCTAGCACACAGAACGTTACAGATGCTCAACAAAGATTCCTTTGAACAAACAGCTTGAACTGATGATGGAGAGGGCCCAAGCAGGAGCAGAGGTGGTGGTGGAGAAGGAAACAGCTTTTTGCTCTGATTTGAAAATGTCAGTTCAAATCCTGCCCCACATGCTCTCTAGCTGTGTGTGCTTTACACAAGTCCCTTAAACCTTCTCTGCCACAGGTCCCCAACTGGAAGTGCAGGGGCTGGGCTCTCCTGTCTCTTTTAGCATTACATGGGTGATCCTAACTTAATACTCCAGTGCCTCTCTGTGGCACGAATGTGAGCCTGGCTTCTTGAAAGATTTGCCAGCAGGAGAATGAATCCTGGCAGGTCCCATCAAATTGAGAAGGTTTTCAGTATAGCAGAGGCCTGCTCAGCTGATTCAGAGAAACTCATCAAAGGCTGACCACAAGATGAAGAATTTTTTGGCCACACTAACTCACAAAGACCATCTACTAAGGAACAGAAAAGTTGTGGTCTGTGCTGTCAGAGGAAGTACCTAACAACTGTGAAATCACGGATTCTTGAAACGTTGATTACAGGGTGCCAGTGATGCAGAGGTGAGCATCCATAGAATTAAGAGATCATTTGAAAGGAAAATAGGGTAAATGGTGGGAAGGAGAAAGAAAAAACAGAAAGAGATCAAGGAGTTTCACAACAGAGGTGGGAGCAAGAAGCAATGCTAAGTATCATGGGGTTGGACTGTGGGAGATTAAAGAGTTATAAAGTGAATACTCTGAAGCTGCTGAGTGAGAAAAGCTGTGTTCTCCACCACAGTGATAAAGGAGAAGACAGCTTGGATGGACGGGAAAGGGTACAACTTGGGCAATGCTCTGGGGTGGGTACTACACACAGGAGGTGGGGGCCAAGAGGCATTCTGACAGCAGATCTCCTCCCCTCCCCCCTCTGCTTATCCCTGGAGTCCAGAAGTGTGATAGGAGAGTGTTTATTCTGCACAAATTCTTTACCCATATTTTAACATTTCACATTTATATCTAATTTTAAGATTTATAAAGCACTTTCCTTCTAACAGGTAAAGCAGCAGATTTCTAGGTAGAGGGAGATGTAGTAATTTACCCAGTCACAACAGTCAGGATTTGAACTCAAATCTCCTGACTGCAAGTTCAGAATACTTCCATAATTTCCACTCTACAACCCTCCACCTTTTTGTTTTAAATGATTCCAGACCAGAACGCTATATGACAAGACGATCATGAAACAGCTGGGAGCCTCTAGAGGCTGCCTGTAGTCCTGACTGACAAGGCTCCAGAAACAGTGGGATCCCCGTAATGCAACTGGGAGAATAAGCCAAGGATGGTATAATAATGTACTGGCCTGGGGTGGGCCAGTCATGGTAAGAACCAAAAGGACCTTTCTACCTTTTCTGGTGCCTTGAAAAAAACAGACATCATTGCCTTGTTAAATTTATTATTTTCCTCACTTGCTTGTGCTTTCCCAGCCCATAAAGCAGAAGTGGTGCCTGAGAACCAAATCAGGCCAGACAACAAGTTTTGGCTTGATGGGAAGGTCACCTGCTCCAGCCTTTCCCCACCAAAACCCCAAAAGGGGAATTGAGTCTGTTTACTTCCTGGACCATTTGAAAAGCATGCCTGGGGTCAAGGCAAAGGCATTTCTCGGTATGGATGCAGAAGCCATTCCTCCTTTGACCTCACAAAGCACTCTGCTTGCCTCTTTCTAATGTCCATTCCAATTCTGTGTTATAGTTCTCTTAATGTGTCTTACCTAGACTATTAGCTTCATTAGGAAAGGGCCCTATGTCTCATCCAGGACTCTGTACAAATAAGTCCTTAATAAATGTAGAACTTGAAATTAGACTGAATGCTACCTCCCAACCACCTTTTCAGGCCTCCAAAGGCCCTGGGTTTCAACCCAGGAAGGTTGCTTAGCTTGGTTCACATTCCATTGCATAGTATTCAAAGACTCTTTGGAGGTAACCTAGGAATCGCCATCCTTCCTGCCTCTCCAAACTCCATCCATTGTCCAAGGCCCAATTCTCGTTCTGTTCCTCCATGAGGCCTGCCAAGGCCATTTTTGTTCAGAGACACGTTGCCCTGCCAGGGCACATGGTATCCATAGTCCAAAATGCTAATCTAGCACTGATTTTAGGACAGCTAGGGGGTGCGCTGGATCAGGCTGGGACTCAGGAAGACGCGTCTCAGATACTTCCTAGCTGTGTGATCCTGAGCAAGTCTTGTATTCCTGTTTGCTTCTATTTCCCCTTCTGTAAAATGAGCTGGAGAAGAAAATGGCAACTCGCTTCAGTGTCTTTACCAAGAGAATCCTAGATGGGGTCACATAGAGTCAGCCATGACTGAAATGAATAAACAAGAAGAAGAAGCACTTATTTACTGCCTTGTGACTTTTCTTTGACTCTTGATAAATATTCTAGATTCTCCTATCTTCCTTACACAGATTGTGAGCTCCTTGAAGGCAGAGACCCTACATTTTACTTGCCTGTGACTTCTGGGGACTATGCACATACCAGGGACTCAATGTTTGTGGAATGAGTTCTGGAGCTTCAGTATTCTCCTTAGGGAAACAATTACTTTGAAAAGGGGAGAATAATCAGCTCTCTATCATACACATCCCCTGCTGTCTCACTCTGGTTTGTATTACTGTTAATCTTCAGTCCCTGTGTCTTTAATCCTTTATGCTCAACTTCTGCCATTAGATTAGTCATTTTAAAACGCTCATCTTGTCACTCTTCTGCCTGGGGCAGCCACTCTAACCCTCAGCCTTCTATTTAAGGCTGTTCAGAATCCTCCATTCTAAGTCTGTCCAACCCTCAGTCTTCTAGACATCTTAGGAATCCACATGTTCATTCTCACTCTAGAGCCACGGATCAAGCTCTGATCTTTTTCTTATCATAGGTTTACAGATTCAGAGTTGCAAGGGCCCTTAGAGGACATCAAATTCAACTACCTCATTTTTCAAGTGAGTGACCTGAGACACAAAGTAGTTAAGTGGCTTGCCCAGGATCACATAGCAAATGCTTAAGGAAAGTTTTTGAACCCAAGTCTTCCTAGCTCTAATCTTAAAATTCTATCCATTATACCATACTACTTCCTGCCAAAAGAAATAGTGGGGAATAGTTGTTCTATAAATATTTGCTGTGCTGAATAAAATTGAATCAGGGTGAAATGAGATTGATTCCCTTTACCCCACTCTCCCAAGCAATCTCCCTAGGTCTCAGGTCCCCAGACCTTCTTTCACTATACAAATACCAATCCATGATTTATCTTTATAATCTCCAGGGGTCTTACCACTCTCTTTCCTTCTCCATTCCTTTCCTGTCTTGGTCTGAGACCTAATAAAGTTGTCCAGGCCCAATTCCCCATTCTGGGCTTTGGTGGAGCTTAATCTCCATCCTGGTTCTCAGGCACCACTTCTGCTTTCTGGGCTGGGAAAATGTATCAAGAGAAAAATAATAAATTTAAGGAGACGACAGTTTCCATCTTTCCCAAAGGTAGAAAATAAACTCATTGTTTAGCTTTCTGGCAATCCAGAAGATGATTTAAATACGCCAACCTGTCTACCCCACCCTTTCTAAACAGAGGGAAACCACTAGGCTGGTAGGTCCCTCTAAACCTTACTTCTTCCTTTCCCAAACTGCCTACTCTGGGGTCAGACAGATGAGACAAAGAACCTCCATTGGTGTTTGCAGGGATCCTTGCAAGATGTGATCTTTTTGGACAGATGATGGGTATCAGACCTTGTAGACTATATCTGAAATGCTTTTGGCTAACAATAAGGATGCATGATTGCATATCTTCTGGGCAGATATTAGGTTATAGGCAGAAGACTGGTGCTTGTGTTGTTCCTTACTAACAGGGGTTGTGGAAGTTTAGTCTGGTGAATTTTCTGAGTAGATTATAGAACCACAATTGGAAAACAAAGACGTGGGGCTCTGGGCTGAATGGATTGGCTTCTTGCTCTGGAAGCTGGAAAAAACCCCCAGAGATTATTTAATTGAGAAGAAAGTGCTGATTAAATCAGGCCAGGTCTTCTCTGAGACAAATTCTTCACCTCTTTCTGCAGATAAATATCTCACTTAATTCTGGGAGTTAGCTCATGAAATCTGACTCCAGGATGCTTTAATGGAATTCACATTTAATTCTCCTAAACTTGTTCTAGTCTCCACCAATTCTCTTTCCTTTGACCGGAAGAATAAACAACCACTGAGGTACTTTGCAGTCTCCCATCCAGACTGAGGGTGGGAAAGCAGGTACTGTGGGTAGCAGAAAACCTTTTGGCCTTACTTTGTCAGTCTGTAAAATAGGAAAACAACACTAAACTACTTGGCAGGGCATTTCAAGGGATATTTAGAGATAGGAAAAAAGTACTTCACCAGATGCTCAATGACACAATAAAAGTCAGATGCTGGAAAATACCGGCAGCATCAGTTCGACAACCCTAGAAACCATTTAAACCAGCACATACAAGTGTGCCTTCTCCAAGGATCTCTGTGACAAAGGAAATATCATTGGTCACTTGCCAGATTCTGGTGCTTTATAGTGGAAAGAATGATGGATTTGGAATCAAGACCTGGCTTTGAATATTGATTACCTGTATGACCTTGGTGAGTCACAACTTCTCTGGACCATAGCTTTCCTCTCTGTAAAATGAGGGAGTTAATATAAATGGCTACTAAATTTCCTTCCAGCTTTAAACCTATGATCTTATGACCATACTAGTCAGAGGCAGGGCCCTGGCTGGGGCCTTTACTCTATGACCTTACTGTTCAGTTTCTCAGTGGTCAAGCCCAGGGGAACTAAGTCAATTGACTGCAAACTCAATATGAGTCAACAGAGTGACATGGCACTTAAAGAACCTGAAATAATCTTTTTTTTTCCCTCAGTCTTTTTTTTCTTTTAATTAAAGCTTTTTATTTGCAAAACATATGTATGGGTAATTTTTCTTTTTCTTTTTTTTTAAGCTTTTTATTTGCAAAACATATGTATGGGTAATTTTTCTTTTTCTTTTTTTAAAGCTTTTTATTTGCAAAACATATGTATGGGTAATTTTTCAACATTGATCCTTACAAAGCTTTCTGTTACAAATTTTTCCCCCTACTCCCCACCCTCCCATAGATGGCAGGATATCCACTACATGTTAATTATGTTAAAATACTTGACAAATCGAATATGTGTATACATATTTTTACAGTTATCTTGCTGTACAAGAAAAGTTGGATCTACAAGAAAAGAAAATCTGAGAAAGGAAACATAATGCAAGCAAACATCAATAGAGAATATGAAATTGCTATGTTGTGGTCCACATTTCACATCCCTCTCTCTGGGTGTATATGGCTTTCTTCACTGAACAATTGGAAGTGGTTTGAGAAATTTCATTGTTGAAGAGAGCCATGTCCATCAGAATTGATCATCATATAGTCTTGTTGCCATGTATAATGATCTCCTGAGAACCTGAAATGATCTTAAATTGCATGAAGTCTGGTGTTCAGAATGTGGAGGCTAGTACTGCTCTCGGGCTGTGCCTGGTCAGACCACATCTGAAGTCTCCTGTTCAATTCCATGTGCCTCAGTTTAGGCAGGCTCTGATCTTCTAGCACATGTCCAGAGGAAGCTGACCAGGATGGAGAGGGGGTCTGAAACTATGCCATATAAGGATCAGTTGAAGGAACTTGGGATGCTTAGCCTGGAGAGGCCAGATAAGACTTAGGGAGAGAATGCATGAGAACTGCCTTAAAATAATTGAAGAGTGGTTGTCTGGAGCAAGAATTAGATGTATTCTTCGTGGCCCCAGAGGACAGAACTAGGATTAGGGGTAGATGTTACAGCGAGTTAGATTTCAGCTCAGTATAAGGAAGTTTGTTTTTTTAAACAAACAACTGAGAGCTGTCCAAAAGTAAAATGGATTGCTCAGCAGTTGGTGAGTTTTCTATCACTTGACACATCTGAAGAGATTGAAACAGTGGGAAGATTGACTGCTATAAGGGCTGAGGAAATATGAGAAAGGAATGCTCTGAACTTAGGTGTGACTTTTTGCATTACAGCCTGTAAACCTTTCACGTAAATTGTGTGAGGAAGGTTTAAATTAGGCAGACAGGTTTGTGATAGCTGGGACCCGTCATGTTATCTCCTAGCGGCCCTGGGGTTTTCACTGTTCCTGTTGAGGCTATGACTTGGACTTGTAGATTGAATATAGAATAATAACTGGCATTTATATAGGTTTGTAAAGTACTCTGCAAATATTAAGTCACTGTGTGACTCTGGCAAGTCACTCAACTGATGTTTAATCTCAGTTTTCTGACTTGCAAAAAGGAACAACAACAGCACTCATCTCATAGCTCCAGCACATAGCGGGTGCTTTGTAAGGGCTTATTCCCTTCCCTTTTTCTGACTGTATCTCCTCACTCTGGTCCCTCTTCAACTCAGAGGTCAAAATGACTTTTCAGCACAGGTCTGACCATGTCACCCTCTTCTACTCTCTTTAATAACCTCACAATAACCTCAATGATATAAGTGCTGCTATTCAGGCTAATTTATACATGAAGAAATTAGGTCAGGTAAATTGAGTGATTTACCCTATCAGGGATTATTTGAGACAGTATCTGAACTTGGCTCTTCCTGACTTCACCTTCAATGCCTCTTCTACCACATAGTATCTGAAAGTCAACCCCAAACTGGCCAAGGAGCTCCTAACCTGACACATGGGCATGGACAAGTGCTAGTTTGCAGAGTTCTCCCAGTTTAGCTTTTCTTTCTTTTTTTTTTTTATTAAAGCTTTTTATTTGTATAACATATGTATGGGTAGTTCCCCAACATTGATCTTTACAAAGCTTTCCATTACAAATTTTACCCCCAGTCCCCTCCCCTCCCCTAGATGGCAGGAAGTCCACTACATGTTAATAATGTTGATCAGTTTAGCTTTTCTAATCCAGCTTTTCATCAAGAGCTGGGTTACATACATGAGAATAGAAATTACCAAGAGCCTGATCCATTGGTTGACCCTGGACTGTTCTACTGATCTTCTACACTGGACCATTCTTAACCTTTGATCATGGTCTGCTGTGACATTTCCCCCTCCTATGCAGTCTCTCTCCCTTGTCAGGCCCCTGTAGCTCATCATCCTCATGCCTAATCGGGGGATTCTGACAGCTGGTCCTTTCGGAGCCCCTCCACAATCTGCTACTTCCTTTCCTCTTGGAGAGATCCCAGACGATGTCTAACATAGCCAGTAGGTCTTACACTTCTGCAGGGCCAATAAAATGGACAAATCTAATCTTTTAGTGGCAGCAAATTGTAGCCCAGCCACTATCAGGGAGCTGGCAGCTCTGGGGAGCTTGTCAAGACAGTGTTCTTATCTTGATATACAGCTGACACAGGAAGTAAAGTTGGCTTGATTTTAACAAGCAGATTCTAGGCTGAGGATTTTCTGCATCATAATCCAAAGTTGCTCAGATTCATATTTTAAGAAAGGCACTGATAAAGTGACGTCCCCCTCCTCTCAGAGGGACAACAAGGATGGCAAAGAGCCAAATAGACTCCTGGTCACTGGAGGTGCTCCTGGAGAGGCTGACCCCCCATAAAGGGACGGAGAGTGAGCTCCTGCTTTGGGGGGGAGGCCCAGAGCATCCGAATACCAGCTTTGAGGATGAGAGTCCAATGCCCCACATTCTCTACTCTCTGGGAAAACCCTATCCAGATACCTAAACCCCAAAGAGCACCAACCAAGCAGGCAGACTCAGGCTGGGAAGGTCTTGGCTTAGCTCAGATTTCATCCAGCATTACCGGAGGCAGCTGAGGACCCTCACCACTCAGTAAGTAACGGCATACCCAGATACACAATCTGGGCTCTCTCAAGCAGGACACTGATTTGCAATTCCCTATGGTCCTTTAGATTAGGTCATAGATGGTGAGAGGGGAGTATAGGGTTAAAGGACGAGAGCTCCAAGCTTTAGGGCACACTGGAGAGCATCACTGGGGAGGGAAAAGTTTAAGATCCAACAATGAGGCAGCTGTGCATGACCCAGAAGCAAAGGCTCTGGGTTCAGGTCTTTAATAGGCTGGAATTTTAAGACACTCCCAAGGGTCTGAGTGGCTGGCTCCCTTCCAGGAGGAGAAAACAGGATTTGCCAGATCCCAGAACCTGAGAACACCCCCTGTTACTTTAGACAGTCTCTTCACTTGGGCATCACCTTTCAGATAGGTGCTGTCTGGATAGGCAGCAAGATCAGTTCTTACTTTAGTCAAGGTTTCCTAGGATTTAGAAGTGAAGCACCAATGAGCTGGGAAACCCAGAGAAGCTCGTGGTGCAGAGAGTACAGCGCTGGGCCTGGCGTGAAAAAAAACCTGAGTTCATATCTGTCCTCAGATACTCACTGTGTGATTCTGGCAAGTCACTCAACTGCTGTTTAATCTCAATCTTCTGACTTGCAAAATGGAACAGCAACAGCACTCATCTCATAGCTCCAGCACATAGCGGGTGCTTTGTAAGGACTTATTCCCTTCCCTTTTTCTGACTGTATCTCCTCACTCTGGTCCCTCTTCAACTCAGAGGTCAAAATGACTTTTCAGCACAGGTCTGACCAGTCACCCTCTTCCACTCTCTTTAATAAGCTCCAATGGCTCTCTAATACCTCCAGGATCAAATAGAAAACCCCGTGTTTGGCTTTTAAAGCCCTTCACACCTGGCTCTTTTCTACCTCTTCCTTGTACCTTATCTCCCCCCTTTGCTCTCTGAGGTAGGGATTGTGCACATCCCACATTCCATCTCTACCCTGTACCTGGAACTCATCTCCACCTTCTGGCTTCACCAGCCTTCTTCAAGTCTCAGCTAGAACTCCAGGCCTCTGGCTCATGGTTTAGGCTTTTGATGGCTCAGGATGAGGGTAAAAAATAAGTCTTCTATTGTAGCCAGAAACTCTAAGAGTCTTTCCCTCCCAGACTGATATATATATATATATATATATATATATATTTTTTTTTTTTTTGATGGTAAATCAGGTCATCTGCTTCACTCTTACCTTGTCCTTAGTCATTGAGAGGGAGTTGTCTTGGACAAACTGAAACCTGGGACAGATCCTAATTTTTTTTCTTTTTATTTGCAAAAACATATGTATGGGTAATTCTTCAACATTAACCCTTACAAAGCTTTCTGTTGCAAATTTTTCCCCCCTACTCCCCACCCCTCCCCTAGATGGCGGGAAATCCACTACATGTTAATTATGTTAAAATACTTAAGAAATCGAATATATATATATATACATATATATATATACATATTTCCACACTTATCATTGTTGTGCAAGAAAAACATATCTACAAGAAAGAAAAATCAGAGAAAGGAAACCCAATGCAAACAAACATCAATAGAGAGCATGAAAATGTTACATTGTGGTGCACATTTCACATCCCTCTTTCTGGGTGTATATGGCTTTCTTCACCAAACAATTGGAAGTGGTTTGAAACATTTCATTGTTGAAGAGAGCCATGTCCATCAGAATTGATCATATAGAATTGTTGTTGCTGTGAATAATGAGACAGATCCTAATGTGGAAAGGCCAAAGTCACTCACAACCTCCTGGGCCATCTCCAGTTCATTCTTTTTTGTTCTTGCCATGACTCTAGAGGAGAGAGGGAGGCTGATATCTTTGTAAAACTCCACCTCACTTCAACCCAATTCAGGGGAAGTGCTCACCTTCCAGATGTCATTGGTCCTCTTCCAGAATGAAAGATAAATAACCACAATAAGGATGAAGGAGTTAACAGCTTAAAAGAGATAATGCTTCCTAAAACTTAAGAGGGAAGGACAAGGGAGCCGCCATTTAAGGAGACACCAGGAGGTAAATAGTGGCTTTGTCTCTTCTGTATTGGTAACTGCCATTTGTGGTCCTGAGGACTATTAAAACAGCTAGATTCCCAAAATAATTTGACCAGGCCAAAGCCTGGATGTACAGTTGTCTATGGAGTGCTTGTCAAGTTTAGTCCAAATTTCCTCCGGTGATGGGGCTGCCAGCAGCTATCAAACTCGAATACAGGAAGAAGGCAGCTCTGGGGCCTCTGGGCATTCAGAACTATGCTGGGATTGGGCACAGTGCAAGGTAGTGATCTGAGCTTCTGTAGAGCAGGCCTCCAGAATAGGTTTCCTAGGATTACCTAGGAATAAACCTGCAGCCCATGCTGGTGCTCTAGAACCTATGTTCCCACAGTGCTTGCAGGACCTACCTGGATTCCTACAGTATTTTTTAGGGTTGGTGATACACATAAAAACACGGAATAGGGACAGAGGGACCAGGGAAGGTTGCAAGGAGTGAAAGGAAGTCTTCGAGTAAAGGCTGGGTGACTTTATGAAGAATACTATGGACAGGATTAATCATTTGAGAAGGGGCTGGGGGAACAACCTCTGAGGAACCTTTCAACTTTTTTTGATTCTACGGATCCAGGGAAAATGAGTATTTAAAGCAGGATGCATAGTCTGTTAAATCCCACCCAAAATGGGTAAAACCAGTCATTCTCAACTCATTCTAACTATATTTATTTGTTTATAGATGTGTCCACCCCACCTCCAGCAGATGGCATCATGGATGAAAAGATGGCATCGTGTTTCAACTTTTTATCCTTTGCGCAGAATTGTAAATTTAGAAGGCTCTTGATTAATGTTTGCTCAATGGAACTGTATAGCCTCCTAGAGTAAGAGTGTCAGTGCTTAAGTTTGGCACTGCAAAGTATTTAGTAAAAGCCTCTAAAAGAGGTGCAAGGCACAAGGACACTTCCAGGGAGGGAGCAATTGCCCCACACCAGAAGCTCCTTGCAGTGACCACCATAGTCTGAGAATGGAATGGAAGAGGCCTCAGAGAGATCAACCAAAAAAAAAAAAAAAAACAAAACTGAGAACACTAGTCAGTCCTGGCTCTGGCCCAAGAAATGAGCCTTCTTCTCCAGGTTCTGATAGAGAATCTGGAGCCTGGACTGAGTGAAGGAAGGGAGAAGGCTTGGTGTATCGGAGAGGCAGCTGGGCTGGTTGTTCCTGCTATGGCACATATGGTCCCAGATTACCCCCATGGGAAGGGGAGGGGATCAGACTCTTGGAGCAAAACAACAATGCCCAGAAATGGAAGGGCCCTAATTGTGAGCCTCCTCCCTTCCCCCACCATAGTTCCAGCCCAAGAATTACACACCTTATGGATTTAGCAAATTCCTATAAACAGAGCGGGACGGGATGGAGAGGGCCAGATGGAGGCTAATTGAGGAAAGGTGGGGGGAGAGGTTGCATCTTGGTACAAACAGGAAACCAGGGGCCAAGCCCGATGCATTAGCACCTCCTCATATTAACCCTTAGCACCGCTTCTGTTCCCACCTTCCCTAAGGGCTGTTAAGAATTTGGTGGGAATCAAAAGGTCCATCAGTCAGCAGCAGACCAGTCCAGCACGTCTGCTCTCTGTTCCCCCAGTCCCCAGGACTACTAAGGCCTAATTCTGCCTACATTTATGAGAAGTGTATCCTAGAAGAACTAGTGAAGGATAATCATAACTGTTCACATTTTATGTAAAGTCTGTAGAACAGCCTTGTGAGGTAGATAATGAAAGAACTATTATCCCCATTTCCTATATAAGAAAACTAAAGTTCAGGATGCTTTATCTATAGTCACCCAGCTAACCATTAATGTTAGTCAGCTCCCTTTTGACTCCATAATGTTCTTCCCACTACAACATACTCACTGCCTCTCGTAACAAGATCAATGAGGGACTCACTACAAAGATGAGGAAGGGCAAATGAGACAATCAGGAACTTGCAGTCTGGAGAGGACATAAGACACATACACATATAACTATAATCTAAACCAGTGTAATAATAATAGTAGTAACTCAGATTTCTAGGATGCAGAGAAGTTTCCTCCTGACAAGTATATGAGGTAGCAAGTCTGAACATCATTAATACTGTTTTATGGAAGAGGAAACCAAGGCATGAAGGGGACTGGGTCAGAGAAGAGACTTGAATTCCAGGCTTCTGACTAATTCCAGGGCTCTTTTCCCATTATGAATGTTGCCTTCAACATTTAGCACAGTGCATGGTAAGTGCAGTCAAGAAAGGGACCACAAGTAAACAGTACTTGGAGGCTTTGGAGGAGTGAAATAAGCCTGCATTCTGGGTGCAAAAGGAGAAGATGCTGGGGCCTGAAAGCTCATTTTAGGCTCTATCAGTTTTGTTAGAAGGGAAGGGTAATGCTGTTTAAGTACCAAAGAGCCTAATTGCCTGGAAGGACTGAGGGTTGGGTGGAGCAGCTTGATGCTCCTGAGTAAAGAAACCAAGCAGTTACCAGTCCCAAGGGGAGCTCAAGAGTGTAAGTGCCAGATTCCAACAGCTCTTCCTTGCTTTGGTCAGCTGAAATCAGGCCATTGCTGGGGCTCACACTGAACCAGAGTGGCTTGCTTGGAGCCCCCTTCTCTCTAGCAGGTGATGCCATGGTAATTAGAGAAGGCCCTGTGTCCAACGCTGAGGGTGGCAAGATGCCCAGCTTCCAGGAGCCCTTTTCAAAGGCTGAACACTTAGTGGGCTTTCCAGTTAGGCTCATTCAAAGGCAAAGGCTTGGCTGTTCAAAACCAGAAAGGGGTCTGCAGTATTATTGTGACTGATTCTCAGGATCCTTGCCTGCCAGTATTCTCTCAATCAGGGTTGCAGGGATCTGTTAGAAGGCTGAGCATGTACGTCCTGGGAGGAGAGTTGGGGCATCTTGTAAACACCCATTTCTATCGGACCTGATGGGAATGAGTCTCCACCTACTGAAGAGGAAAAGGGGGGCACTGAAAGGCAAATAGGTCTTGGAAAAATGGCCACTTGGCAAACAGTGGCAACTGTGCTGGGATCCAAGTGCAGTAACTTTCTCCTGCCTGGATCCTGACAGGTCTCTTCCAGTTCTGGAACTTGTCAGGAAGGAAGTACTTAAGGAGAGTGACCATTCTGGTCCTAGCCCTTGGGGAACTCACCATTTTAGCTGGGGAGATGACACAAAGGGGAAGACAAGGGAACAGCAAAGTCCAATGTATGATTAAGGGAGAACCAGCATGATTGGTTCAGAGATCAGAGAAGGAAAGATCAATGTGAACTAAGCAGGGGGGAAGCTGGAGAAAACTCAAGGAGCTGGGCTGGATCCTAAGTTTTAGTAGAATTTAGTAGAGTTTAGTGGAATTTAGTAGAATTTAGTAAGAATTTAGTTGAGATTTAGTAGAATTTAGAAAGAGAAGTGAGGATAAGGCATTCCAGAAAGGAATTTGGAAGGTGTGGAAACAAGGACAACAGGTGAGGGGATAGCAATGAGAACCACTTGGTGGGGCAGAAGGTGGGTGCAGTAGAATGGAAAACATTTTAAGGGTAATAGCTTGTGAAAAATAGAGGGTTAAAACTGGAAGGAACCTAGATAGAGATCATTTACAACCCTTGAATTTTATAGATGAAGAGTGAAGTCCCCAAAGGTAAGAAGACAAGACTAATTGCTCTTGGCCAATTAGTAGCTGAGCTACTAATTCTTAACCCCTCAGTTTTTTCTATCATACCACATGTGGTCAGTAGAGCTGCACTGGCTGGATAAGGTAACCCACAGCATATACCCAAGTAGCCCTGAGACAGTAGGTGAGGGGTCCATTATGCTTGGACTAAAACACACGCAGGCAGACAAACTCAGCAATTAGGTATAAGTATTGCTGGTGAAATGTCCTTTATGTCAAACCCCAATTCTGAGAGACTTAGGACTCTGGGGTCATAGAAATATTCTTCTGAAAAATGTCTCATTACCCAAGGGACTTCCAGAATGAAGCCTTCTCTTTAATTTTAGGATCTCAAAGCTGACAAGACCTATTTGGAGAAAAGAGGTTTTGTTACCCGGGAAGAAACAGTACCTATGACCCAGGAGCCATATTCTTTTTTGCCAAAAGAGAGAGAGCAAAGTGTGGCTGACAGACAAACAAAAACCAATACAAAGGTAACTTTTTTTCCTATCATATATATATACATATATATATATGTATATACATACATATATATGTATATACACAGATACATATTTTTATTAATGCCTTTTATTTTCAAAACATATGCATGGATAATTTTTCAAACATTAACCCTTGTTGCAAAACCTTGTGTTCCAATTTTTCCCCCTACCCTCTCCCCTAAATGGCAAGTAATCCAATATATGTTAAACATGGTAAAAATATGTTAAATCCAATATATGCATATATATAAAAATTATCTTGCTGCACAAGAAAAATCAAATCAAAAAGGGAAAAAATGAAAAAGAAGATAAAATGCAAGCAAACAATGACAAAAAGAGTGAAAATGCTATGTTGTGATCCCCACTCATTTCCCACAGTCCTTTCTCTGGGGGAGATGGCTCTCACAAAGTTAACTTTTAAAAGATGAACCCCTATCCTTTCCTCTCCCTCCCCGTCAGGCCATCCTAATACTTATGGCCATCATAGATTGCATTCCCTGACTTAGGCATGGTATGAAATAGAGTGTCTACACTGTAATCACTTTATTGACAGACCTAGTCAGAGCAGACTTAACTGTATGCAACCTCAAAGGTTAAGTCAATGCATATTTCCAGTCAGGGTGGGACTCAGTTTTCTATAGAAACAGTTGGATATTTTGTGACCTGGAGTCTGATGAGGGTCATATGGCTGAGGAGAAGAGGAAAGAATATGAATCTTTACAGACTCCCTTTTGCCCAGTCCTGTGCTCAGTTGTGCTATGGGGGAAACAGCAAGAGAGAAGACCCTAAAGACCTCAGCCTCTGTGAAAAGACAAAGTTCAGAGACATGAAACAGAGAGTGATCCTATACAAGAATAATTTAATAGGATGTTATGTAGCTCTTGCTCCGAATGTACCTGGAGGTCAGAGAAGAAGATCAGTGTGGGTTGGGGTCATTCTTGTCTCACCATCAGGGAGCATAATCAGAGCTTTAATCTTAGCCTTTACTCAGAAACTGTGGAGTTGGATTGATTAGACTCCTTGATGGGAAGTAAGAAAGAGACACTCGACTCACAGGCAGAAAAACAAAAGGCCGAAGGGACTGGAGCTCTCACCTAAGGTGACCAAAAGGTCTTTATGGGTGAACCTTTTTAGTATTTCATCTGGTCTCAGTGGGTTTGGGGGACTGTACTGCAAGAATTGCCAATGAGCATTCACTAAATTATGCATAGTTGGAGACAAGGGCCATGGAACAGAAGGCTGTGCAGGTGAACATGCACCATCACTTGTATTTGGTCCACAATTCTCTGTTGCTCATCTGTTTTGTGCTGAGAATTGCTCTGGTGATCACTGTAGTTGTATAAATAAAGTGCTACTATGATCAGAACATAAGGCTGATAAGGCCAAAGTTATCAAAAAGTTAAAGATCTATACCTGCATGGAAGTACTCTTTCACAGCCATAAGCTAACATTTAACCTTGACCACAGCTTTAAACCTTCACCCCTAGCCACAGGCTGATCTCTGATCCAGACCACAGACTGATCTCTGATCACAGTGATCACAGGATCACTGATCCTGACCCAAGCCATAGACAGACTCTTACTCCTGAACAGGTTGGATCAGACAGTCTTTATGGTTATTTCCTGCCCCAAATCTGGGATCTTAGAAATCTATGAACTGATTACTTGGAACAAAATAGTCAGCTGCCATGTGTGAGATGCAGTTCCTGGGAATAAAAGTGGATGTTTGCAGGGCAACATGATTTGGAAAATCATGAAAACAGTGACTCCTTTAGGATTTATAGAATAATTTGAATAGGATTTACAGGGATTCACTACAAAATTTTTTAAACGAGCATACAATTGGTGTTAACACCTATCACCTCTAGTCACTGAAATTTCCTATTTTACAGGGGCTATAGCATCACAGAATTTCAAAGTGTGGAGGGGCCTTGTTGGTGATCTAGCTCAGTCTATACCTGGAAAATAATTCCTTCTATAATACATACTTTACAAATGGTCACATTTGCCTACAGCCTTCCATAATAAATGGAGGGCGTTATGGAGATCAGGGGGGAGCCTACCATTTCCTAACCCAGCTCTTTACACTTCAGAACAGCTCTAATTGTCACCTAGTTTTTTTCTGACTTCTAGCTTACAATTGGTTCTTTACTGTTTTTAGCAATAGTTTTTAATTCTGCCCCCTGGGGCAAAACAGAACGAGTCTAATCCTTCTTCCAGGTGACAGCCCTTTAAAGACTTGAAGTAAACAGATAAAAGTGATTCATGATGTAGTTGGGAAGGAGGTATGTGGAAGTAACATTTCTCATCACACCAGCATGGTGATTACATGAGGATTACTGAACCCAGAACAGTCCTCAGTAGGACAGTGCAAAGACACTTAACGCTTATGGAAAGGCAGCCTGAAGGACTGGAAAAACTTTTGGGGAACTCTTGGGAATACTGCTACAGGGTTAGTCAAACAGCAGAAAATATGTTGGGGGGCTTCACCTAGGTTTCAGAGACATAGTGACCATATCTCTCCTCTGCTCTTCAGGACCCAGGAATCAAAGCGAGGGGTGCTGCTCTGTTTCCTAGCTAAGACAACAAAGGAAGTCAAGATAGTTTCTTGGGGAAAGTTAATAGTGTGGAGGAAATAGATTTGCAAAAATTCAGAAAGGAGCAAAATCCTTTCCCAGCTGACACTCCAAATCATATCACTCTTAAGATCTGCCTCCTTGATGGATTCCTGAGGGAAAAGGGGATTCAGAGCAATATCAGGCCTAAGCTTTCCCTCTGGGGCAAAACAGAACTAGTCTAATCCTTCTTCCAGGTGACAGCCCTTTAAAGACCTGAAGTAAATGGATAAAATGTGATTCATGACGTGGGCTGGGGAGGACTGCCGTCTGAACTGTGGTTGGGAAGGTGGTGTGTGAAGGTACAAGCATCACAGACAGCTCATTCAGGAGCTGCTAAGTGAAGGAGACTTGGCTTAGTTTGGAAGCAATGACAAAGGACATGGAAGGAAGAGGAGCTGAAGTTCACTATGGAAAGATGAAGAGACTCAAATGGACATTTCCTGGACATGCCCAGGACAGGTGAATAAATCTCTGAGAACTGATAGGGTTTGAAGGCTACTTTGTTAGGATGGGAAGTAGAAAAATGGGACCCCAGAACACTTGTGAGCTCTGTGCCCTCACCCTGGACTTGCTATTTCATCAATGTAAGGAAACTCCAGTGAGGAAATATCCTCTCCTTTCCCAGGATGTCAGGAGATTAAATGATGTATCCAGGGCGACACAGTGTGTATCTGAGGTTGGGCGAGAATCCAGGTCTTCCTGACTTTAAGCTGGAGAGGAGACGGGGACAAGGATGGCAATAGTCTAGATGCCCAACTTCCCCTTGTTTCCCCTTCCACAATGCTGTCCTGGTAGATTTAGCCTCTAATATATTCAACATGGGGATCATTTTCTAAAACCAACCATTCCCCACAGAGCCACAGTCAGGAAGGATGGGGCGACGGTTATGTCAATAATGAACAGAGTGAACTTCCTCTGAAATGGCCGTATCAGTGGGATCCGTTTCTGTCTGAGTCTCCAGTGTTATTCCTAGAAGTTTGAAAACACTCAGGGAGCCACCTTCTCTTTTATCCTTGTGAGCTGTAACCTACTGGTGAAGGCAAGGAAGGGAGAGGCTGCCCTCCCATGAGGGAGCCACCAGAGGAGGCCCAGGCCCAGTCAGAGTTCTAAGCATGGCCCTCAAGCACTTTGATGGCCAGGCCCGCTTTGGAGGGTGGCGTGGGAACTGGTGAGGCAGCAGGGAGTGTTGGGAGATTTGGCCCACACTGACCCTGTGATGCTGCCAGCCTCAGAGGCCACAGGAATGGGTCAGAAGCCAAAGAGTAGACTTGGAGTGGATGTGGGAGCCTTGTAGTGCTCCCTAAAACCACAGAGTAACCCTAGGAAGCCTTTCCAGTTCTTAAATGGTCTCAGATCGACCCAGGTTTCTGCTCTGATCAGCATCCTAGCTTAGAAATTGAGAGGCTGACCGGGTTGGTTGATCCATAACATCACTCTATTGCCCAGCTGGGAACCAGACCAGGCACAGCTGCACTGCAGCAATGAAAAGGTCTAGGATGGATGGGGAAACAAATATATCTTGTGCATCAGAGAGGCCTTTCCTTATTTAATAGAAGGCTGTTCTATATGCCATGCACAGATCATAGATTTTCTTTTTTTTCTTTTTTTTTT
>JAJPUD010005935.1:64271-82300 GCA_023553655.1 Myrmecobius fasciatus | reverse complement strand
CAGGTAATCTAATACATGCTAAATATGTTAAATTATATGACAAATCCAATATATGTATACATATCTATACAGTTATCTTACTGCACAAGAAACATCAGATCTAGAAAGAGAGGGGAAAAAAACCCCCAAAAAACCAACCTAAGAAGGAAAACAAAATGCAAGAAAATATTCACAGAAAGCGTTAAAATGCTGTGTGTTGTGGTTCACACTCAGTTCCCTCAGGCCTCTCTCTGGATGTATATGACTATCTTCATTGCTGAACAACAGGAACTGGTTTGAATCACATCATTGCTGAAGAGAACCATGTCCATCAGAATTGCAGATCACAGATTTTCAAAGAGAATATGATATAATATCTTAAGAATACAGCTATGCCAAATGTATTTACATCTTTCTTTTCTGATATAAAAGTCAGAAGTTTCAGGGTCTCAGGAGGATTTTTTTTTGGAGGGAACATCAATCATCATACTAAGAATGTGAAAAAATGCTGGCCCTAGAGTTCTGGGTGACAGAAAAGTACTGGTTAAACTAATTTTTACCTTATCACTTAAGCTGTATTTGTAGCCACTTTTTTATATAAGCCACTAGGCCATCCAGGAAATTCACTGAAAAAAATATTAGACAAATTTTAGCTATTTTGGTGTAGACAAAATAGGTTGAACCTTTTCATTTTCAATTATATCATGGACAGGGAGAAGGAGAATGTGAAAGCTGGGGGAAGGGGGAGGTGAGTAGACAAGTACAGAAGAAAGTAGTCAAATCTAAGACTGAATGTAAACAACTTCACAGACAAGGTTAAGGTTCTGGGAGTTATATGGGCTGGAAGGGAGATAATTTAACAGGCTTTGAGGACCTAAAGGAAAGGCCCATCCTTGGGGAGGGGGTTAGAGGCTATGGGGGTGCCTAGCTATTCACAAGCTCTACTGAGGATAGAACAAGAGGAAATGAGCTCATACTTCAGCAAGGGAAATGGGGGTCACAGATAAGAAATCACTTCACCTCTGGAGAGCAGAGATGCATCTCTGGGGACTGTGTTGAGGCAAGAGGAAGCACTGTGATTCTGTGACCTCACAAAGGCATATCCTGGGTTCTTTATTTTAATTCTTTGATTAGGAGGGAAGGGGAATGTCTAAGAATGGCCTTCTGGAGACCTCAGCAATCAAAAAGCAATCCAAAAACATTACAAGGCTGTTCAGTGAAGTGCATATTGGCAATGGGATAAAGAAATTACAGCTTTTGTGTTCTGTGCTTAGACAAGCTGGAGGTGACTGAGGAGACCTCACTTAGAATAGGCATGCTCGAAATTCTTTAAGGCTTAAAATACTTATACATAGGTCCAGGGGCTTCAGATAGGGTTGCCTTCCAAAACCAAAAATTGCCCAAAGAGTTTAATCTGCATTATCAACATTTTACTTATCACTTTCTTAAGTCTAGATAACCAACAAAATGATAAAGCCCTGATGTGTATGTAATATATGCTGGGTTTAGAAGTGTAAATGCTCACACAGAAGATTTAATAATCAGCTCTCATAAGAGCTGGTATGAACAAGTTCCAACACACCTCTGCCTTGATCTCATTTGCCTATTCATTGTTCTTCTGTCCTGCTTGGGCAACAGAGAGAACATTGGAAGAAACCAGAGAACTCAGCCAGAAGCACTATGGATTTTAATCTCCATCCAGGGTAAAGGATAGCAATAATCTGGCTTTCATAGCATAGTTTTCCAGAATGGCTGGACCAGTACATAGTTCCACCAAGAGTGCATTAATGTTCCCTGATTTCCCATGACTCTTCCAACATCTGCCATTTTCATCTTTTGGTCATCCTTGCCACTATGATAAGTGGGAGGTGGAATCTCAGAATTCTTTTAATTTGCATTCCTCTATTAATGATTTTGAGAAAATTTTTCATGTAGTTGTTGATATTTTGCATTTCTTCTTTCAGAAATTGTCTGTTCATATTTTTTGACCACTTATCTGGCAAGGACTCCTATTAACTTATATATAACTTGCACTGAAGTTATTTATGGATGTAACTTGTCCCTTGTAAGTACCTTGAGGGCAGTGACTGTGGCATTTTAAGTCTTTGGTTTGCATCTTCCCTGAATTGCTTCTAGAGTATATGATCTTCTATGCTCAATTTCAAATAAAAAGATTTGAATTCTGTAGCACTTGATTTGTTTGTTTGTTTTTGTCTATTCTGTTCAAATTTCCATTTCTTTCCTAGGAATAGCTTTTCACTGGTTGTGAGTGATGGCTCTTGTCTCCCTTGTCAGATTGTAACCTACCCAAGGATAGGGGCCATATCTGCTCTTTTTTTAACCCCCATCCCAGAGCAACCAAACACAGGACTCGACACAGAGTAGGAGTAAGTACTCATGACCTGAGGAGGAAACATTTGGAACCTTATGTGCAGAAAGCAGAGAAGGGGATGAGATACTGCTGCCAGGCAACGGGGACACAGGTAGAACATTCCAACAGAAAGAAGAAGCTGTTTTAGCTCCTTTATTTGAAATATTCTTAAAGGGCAGACCAAGATTTTATCTTACAACTCCCAACCCTGCCTTCCAGATCCAGATGCCTTTGCCTGGCACCTGGACTGTTGCCACCTCAGCCTGGAGACTTAACCCTTTCTTGTTCCTAGGGAACAGCTATCGGGAACACCTAGAGACATACAACTTTGGGAAAGCTTAAGCCCCCACATTAAAAAGTCACCCTTTCTACCACTTTTCCTTGCCTCCACCCCTGACAACTACTTCATACACTCCTCACACTTAGTATTCACAATTTCTCTCTCGAGTATCATTGGGGGGGGGGGGGAGCAATGGAAAGGAAATGGCTAAAATTCCCAAAGAAACAGAGTCACTGAGGAAGAAAAAGAAAACCAAGACTGCTCCAGGAGAGTAGGGAAGATTAACGAGGGGGTGAGCACAGGGGATAGGGAAGAAGGTCATCTTCAGTGTGAAAGTAAGGTAGAGCCAATAAAGCTTGGGTTAAAAAAATGATTGTGCCATGTCTCCTCCTCCTTCTCCCTCCCTCCCTCCCTCCTTTCCCCTTGCAACCCCCCACCAAGCTAGGGCCGGAGAGCACAGCAACCCCTTTTGTGTCTCCTGTGACCCAGGAATTATGAGTGTGGGAATGAGGTCTGGGGGGTGGAGCCCTCCCCTAGCACTCCTCCCTGGGCTGGGGGGCCTGACAAAAGAGGGAGAGGAGGAGACAGGGGAAGAAAAAGCCAGCGTGAGAACCATTCTCAGCAGAGTTTTTAGAAAAGGAGAATGAAAAGAGAAGCAGGAGGAAGAGAGAGGTCAGTTGGTGAGGCACAGACATGTCTTGCTTTTGGCCTCTCTCCATTTTTAGGTCATATATTAGAATTACAAGTGTTTCAGAGGCAGCACCAGACATTAGAGGCAAACAAAGGGGGAAATGGGCCTCTCACCTCCCCCTTCTTCCCAAACCCTGCCCTACTGGTGGGCAAAACTCCTGGGCTCTGTGTGACAATGCCATTCTTAATCTCTGTACCCTCAATCTGGAAATCTGAGGACAAGTTTTGTTAAGTTTAAGAATAAGCATTAATGCAGTTTGGTCCTGCAGGAGAAAATTCTCTTCTCTAGGTCCTCGGAGTCACTGAAACAGGTTTCCATTGTCATTTTCAAAGGCATAGACAAATAGTTCCTCGAAATCTTTTGCTGTCTCCAGGGTGGACAAAGGGAGGGTGTCCAGGGGCTTTTTCAGGCTTTTCATCCCCTGGCCCTTAGCCCCTCCTGGTCTGGAACATAAGGACAAGAAGCTCCATCCACTCCTCTTTGGTCCCTGGAGACTCCATTTAGCTTGGGGATACTAGCTATGGAACCCTTATCCTTGGATATTCATTCCTGGTGGGGCTACAGAGATAAGAGGAGCCAGACATAATACTGCTTCCAAAGAGGATGGAGCATCTGAAAGGTGATATGGAAGGAAATGTGAATTTGGCTTCAGCTAATTAGATATACTAAACAAGGGTTCTATCCTATCTCTTCTCTCATTCCTCTCCTCTCTCATCTTCTCTCCTTTCCTGTTCTCCTTTACTCCCTTCTCCTCCTTTCTTCTCCCCTTTTCTGTCCTCCTCTTCCTTCTCCTTCCTTTTTTCTCCTTTTATATCCCCCTCTATTCTCTCTTTTTTCTTTTTTTTTAAATTAAAGCTTTTTATTTACAGAACAAATGAGTAATTTTGTTATATTGACCTTTGCAAAATTTTCTGTTCCAAATTTTCCCCTCCTTCCCCCTATCCACTCCCCTAGATGGCAGGTAGTCTAATACATGTCAAATATGTTCAAATATATGATAAATCCAATATGTGTATATATATATCTATATAGTTATCTTGCTGCACCAGAAAAATCAGATCTAGAAAGAGAAAAAAAAACCAACCTAAGAAGGAAAACAAAATACAAGCAAACATTCCAGAAAGCATGAAAATGCTATGTTGTGGTCCACACTCAGATCCCACAGGCTTCTCCCTGGGTGTATATGGTTGGAACAATTGGAACTGGTTTGAAACATTTCATTGTTGCAGAGAGCCATGTTCATCAGAATTGATCATCATATAGTATTGTTGTTGCCATGTACAATGTTCTGGTTCTGCTCATTTCACTTAGCATCAGTTCATGCAAGTCTCTCCAGGCCTCTCTGAAATCGTCCTGCTGGTCGTTTCTTACAGAGCAATAATATTCCATAATGTTCATATTCCATAATTTGTTCAGCCACTCTCCAATTGATGGGCATCCATTCAGTTTCCAGTTTCTTGCCACTACAAGAAGGGCTGCCACAAACATTCTTGCACATGTGGGTCCCTTTCCCTCCTCTAAGATCTCTTTGAGATATAAGCCCGATAGAAACACTGCTGGGTCAAAGGGTATGCACAATTTGATAACTTTTTGAGCATAGTTCCAAATTGCTCTCCAGAATAGTTGGATCCGTTCACAGTTCCACTCCCCTCTCTTCTCTTCTCTTTCTCTCTCCTTTTCCTCTACTCTTACCTCATCTCACCTATCTGTCTTTGAATAAATTACAGGGAAAGAGGGAAAGCAGAGGAATGTGTGCACTTCATGAGCTATATTCTCAAGAATTAAAGTTGGAAAAAGGAAACATTATGAACGGTGTACATGTCAGGAAATAGTTCCAATCACAGCCACAACCAGGATCTGCAGATATTTCCTTTGTTTTCCACACAAATTTTCAGATCTCTGGCTCTTTGTTTTTTAAAGCCCTGTCACACACAAATTCCCAGTACACTCACTGAGGAATCAGAGAATGGGCCAGGAATCCAGGCTCAATCCTTTGAAGGAGCTGTCAGGGTCTCTTTAAATGGTCCAGTGGTTGGTCCAATGCCCATCAAACCACTCAGGAATAAAACAACAGAGTTGACTGGCTGGCCCATCCACCTGCTTCTAAGTTAAATGACTATGTTATTTGGCAAAGTGTCCAGCAAGAAATCCTGAGCCACTCAAAAAAGATCAGAGTAGTGCAGAGGAAAAAACCCAGGAACTATCATTAGAGAACCTGAATTCAAATTTTGGCACTGTCTTACTATCTGTGCAACTTCAGGAAAAAACATTTCTTCTTTTTGTGCCTTGTGAGGTTCTTCCTCTATAAAATAAGTAGACTGGAAAAGATGCTCTCTAAATCTTTCTCATAAACTTTAGAGCTGGAAGGGGTTTAGAGATAATTTGATAATAATAGCTAACATCTGTACAGCATTTACTATGTGTCAGGCACTGTGCTAAGCACTTTACAATTAGTATCTGTCTTATTTGGACACACACATAGTCTGAGTCATTTCACAGAGTAGGAAACTTCCAAAGAGGTGAAGTGATTATTTGCTAGCTAGTGATGGAGTCAGGGTTGAGACATGGGACTGTCTTCTGCTTCCTAGTATCAGCTCTTACCACTATAGCATTTTAATTTTATCTTCTTTCTTCCTGATGTCTCCCATGTTTAAAATCTGGGTTCCTGGGAAATTCACCCCAACTTAACCCTAACCTCAATTCCTCTTTACAGTTTCAGAATATGATTTCTAGTACTTCTCAGTAGAAAGGAACTTAGTAGTAATAAGAGCTCACTTTTATACAGTAGTTTTGTGGTTTACAAAATGCTTCTTTATGACAGGGCTCTGAGTTCAGTTTGGCTGATGAGGAAAATGAGTCTCAGAAGTGAAAGGATTTGGTTAGGGTCGTTTGGATAGTAACCGAGACTAGGATTCTGAATCCAAGGTTAGGTTTCCATTTTATCGTGTTATTCCCTATCTAGAGCCAAGAGTGACTTTGGTGGGTGGATATGTCATTTCTTTCATTAATTCTTCTCACTTTTGCTCATCTCATCTTTCCCTGGATATGTGTGAAAGTGAGTGAATTAGGTGGTATGGCAGATAGAGTGTGGG
Source organism: Myrmecobius fasciatus (assembly GCA_023553655.1). Classification (NCBI taxonomy): domain Eukaryota; kingdom Metazoa; phylum Chordata; class Mammalia; order Dasyuromorphia; family Myrmecobiidae; genus Myrmecobius; species Myrmecobius fasciatus. The sequence goes on along the minus strand of JAJPUD010005935.1, from coordinate 75,887 downwards.
GTCTACAGGCAGGAAGATTTATCTTTGTGAGTTCAAATCTGACATCAGGTATTTACTGACTGCGTGAGCATGGGCAAGTCATTAACCCGATTTGCTCTAGTTCCTCATCTATAAAATGCGTTGGAGAAAGAAATGGTTAAACCTATCCAGTATCTTTGCTAAGAAACCCCAAGTTTTATGACCCCAAGGTCACAAAGAATTGGACTTAAGTGGAAGGATGAACAATAACAAATATGTACATATGTAATGTATATGTACATATATATGTATATACATACACAGACACATAGACACAGACATATACAGTTACTTCAACAAGTACAAGCAGTAGAGGATGTAGAGAAATTCATTCCCAGGAAATGCTGGGATGGGATTAGATAAGAGTGTATCTCCCACTTTCAAAATGGCCTCATGAGCTCCTTCCTGACTGCAGGGATGGGGCCATCAGATTTCCCCACAGAAGCTCCCATGTACTGTCAGAGGCACAGTATTGGGAATGATTTCCTCTGTCCTGTTCATCTCTGGACTGTGGTGTTCAGTTTGGAGTAGCCCATTTTAAGGACATTAACAAATCCGAATTGGTCCAGAGGGGCATGACAAGGAAGATGAAGGGGCTGGAGACCCAACAAACAAGGATCAGTTGAATGAATTGGAACATCTTATCATAAAATGGCAAATTTGTGCTTCTCACTGCAAGAAGGTCCCTGTTTGGTAACTTGGGCGGGATTGTACAGAAGGTGTCAGGCTTCCCACTGAAGTTTCCTAAGAAGAAAAAGCTTCTGGTAAGAATGCCTTCCATTCATTATACATGGCAATAACTAGACTATATGATAATCAATTCTGAAGGACATGGCTCTCTTCCAACAACGAGATATTTCAAACCAGTTCCAGTTGTTCAGTAATGAACAAAGCCATATACACCTGGGGAGAGGCCTGTGGGATCTGAGTCTGGACCACAACATAGCATTTTCACACTCTATTGATGCTTGCTTGCATTATGTTTTCCTTCTCAGGTTTTTTTTTAAATTTTTCTTATATAGTAATTTATATATACATATAATTTTTATTTATTATATATAATATATATTTATAAAATATATAAGCATATATATAATTTATATAATATATAATTTTTATGTATATGTATATATATATACACACACAATTTTTCTTATACAGCAAGATAACTGTATAAATATGTATACACATTCTATTTGTCAAGTATTTTAACATAATTAACATGTATTAGACTTCCTGCCATCTAGGGGAGGGGGTGGGGAGGAAGGAGGGAAAAATTTGGAACAGAAAGCTTTGCAAGGGTCAATGTTGAAAAATTACCCATGCATATGTCTTGCAAATAAAAACGAATGCCTTCCATGCCAAAGTCAATCCTGGGAAACAGCTAGGGCAGGATTCTGGGATCTCGTGGTCCCTCTGAAACCATCTACCAAAGGGCCACAAAGGACCAGTCGCTCTCAGCAACAACAACAGCAACAGTGTACACGCTGCAAGGAAAACAAATGCATTTGGAATGGACCTATGCCATTCAGGCCACATCCTACGCTGAATAGGCTGATTATTTTCCAGTTCACTGTGTGCTGGAAGTTGATATTTGGGTCATTCATCTAAGAATCATTTCATTCTTGTTTTATTCAACATTAACTAAAATACTGGAAAAATAGTGGCGTGTGGTCCTGAACCCTTTCTCCTCTCCATTAACTTGTCTGCCCTGCACTCTTTTACTCTGACCATATTTCTCCTGGGCAATCTGAGAATTTTACTTCAGGGTGACTTCAGACTGTATGGTCTGGTCATCACAATTTGAGTCACAATGGCACAGACAGGAGAAGAGCAGGCATAAATCCCATAAAGGAAGGAGAATCTGCCATCCCAAAATTTGCAGTTTCCCCCAATGCTGAACACACTGCTATGAATACAGCAGATGCTTAATAAACACATGCAGTACTGAACTGGATTGAGTCTTGCTGACATTTTGGCCGCATGAGCCATGATGTCACGTAGGACCAGCTGAGGTGACCCACCCAGCCTCTAGCAGCTGCCCAGTGGGTCTGGCTATTCCAGTAGAATGATCAAGGCCCACTCCTCACTCTGGGACTGATGTAGCTCTCTGTGAGAGTCTCAGCATCATTTTTCCATACAACTGGGGTTGAGGAACCAATTGGGAACCAAGTTCCTGATGTCAGGCTAAATCTCAGAAAACATCAATTCCAGTGATCATAAACACCTCCTGATACGCGCTGGTGTTTGCTTTCTGCCTCTAACCTCCCAATACTCCAGCCTGTCCAAGATACACAAGATTGATGGTGTATCCCTTTGCCTCATTTGGTACTGGGTTAAAGAAGGGCACAGGCCTGATAACAGCCAAGGCTAAAGGACAGGAAGGCAACCTCCTAAGCTTAACTACTAAGATGCTGGGATCACCTGCCTTTGGGTCCATATTCTCAGCTGGAAAGCAAAGATAATGAAGATATTACCACTTTTATTACCAGTCCCCTAGCTCAGGCTCCTACCACCTCATATCTCAGCTATTACAACACACTCTTTTTCTCTCTGGTCTTTACTGGCCTCCCTAACTTCATTCTCTTCCCACTCCAACCCACCTGGAAAAGCTGTTAGAACAGGCTTCCTAAATACTACTTTCTTATCATGACCTTCCAGAGCAATACTGAAGGCTGTCCTTGATCTGTTCCATCCTTCTTACCCAATTTCATCTTCAAGATAAATTCCAACATTGGGCAGGACTTTTTGCTGTCTATCTATCACTCACGCGCTGTTAAATTCCCGTCCCACCTCTGTGCCTTGATGTCATGCCTTTCTATGCACCATTTTCTACTGACCTCAGTCCTACTTGACCTTCAAACCCCAAATCTGTGACCCCTCCCCTGATGCGTAAAGCCCACAGGGATCTAGTTTTTCCTTTTCATCAGCTTGATAATATAGCCTGGACCATAAAATGCAGCACTTGATAATCTTCTATCTGTCATCAATTGTTCAAGTGTGTGAGGCTTGTTTCTCCTCCAGGCTCTGAGCTCCCTGAAGCCTAGTTAGGACTTTACCAATCTGTTGGCTGGTTGTTACAGGATCCTGATGAAGCAAATGGCAATTGCCAATCAATGAACAAGCATTTATTACACACTTACTGTGTGCTATATTAGACATACAATTATAATGAATGAAAGAATTCCTATTTGTAAAGAACTTACACTCTAACAATTTCTGAAAAACACATGATAATTAGAAACTTTGAATATAGTTTTGTAGTCTCCGTAAAGTTTGAGAACCCATTGGGCTTGTTGAATAATCCAGGGTTAAGATCTCAGGGCTTGCGCCACTTGAAGGTATCTCTTGAGTGTGTCTCATCACCTGATACTTTGGGGTGAGACTCCCTCCTGCTAGAGAGGAGAGTCTGAACACCAGTTATTTATTAACCCAAATAATAATAGCTAGCATTGATATAGCACTTTGAGATTTGTAAAGTGCTTTACATATGTTAATTCATTTGATCCTCATTAGTCTATAGTGATGGCACAGAGAAATTACCTTGCCCAAGGTCACACTGCGTGTATCACAGGCAGAATTCAAACTCAGATCTTTCTGATTCTTGTTCTAGCTACCAGATGTGTAGACAGAACTACCTGTACCCTTTATTTTTTGTTCACACTTCCAGATACCCTGTGTGTGAAATGACCAATTGTGTTATACAAGCTTTTACTGCTGCCCCTGTACCAATGCCAAACTCAGTTATCAGAATACCCTCAAGGATGGGGCCCCAATCAACCAGTTTTTGTCTCATCCTATAGTGTGTAAACACCCAGATTCTTGGTTCCCTTATCCCTGTGATTGAGTCAACAACTGAAGCAAAAATCCCTTCCTCCTGCTACTTTCCCCTTATTTTTGTCCTTATTTACCTTAACTTTACCCTTCCATAGTCACTATTTTCTACCTCTCCTCTCATCAGAATATCTTACCAATTCATCTCTTGCTCTGCCTCCCACTTCTTAAGTCTATTCTTTATCCTCTCAATACCATCCACCTCCTCCACTCAAGCCTGCTTTCCCAGGCTGTAACCCCTGCTGGTCTCATTTTTCTCTCTTTTATAATCTTGACCCTTGATTGACCAGTTCAACTAGACACTATCTTTTAATCTTGGACCACTGGACTCTGTCTCATCACTAGTCACACATTTCTCTACTTCAGCTTGGCATGCTGCTAAGGAAAATTCTAACATTACTAAATGGATCAATGATATGCTTAATGATCTAATCTCAATTTTTTCCCACAATGCTGCTTTCTCACTGATTACCATAATAGCAATTATTTTCTTAAAAAATATTTCCCTCCACATCGAACCTAACACCCAATAAGAAAAATCTTTCAATAAACAAAGCAGGCAAAAAAGACGACTAAACATGAAGCTGAAAATCTTTGCTTCTCTCTCCAAATAACGAATTTTATATGTTATTTTCAAACCTGTTCTGATTTTTTTTTTCACATTTCTATTCATAGCTTGGATTACTTTGAGAACTGTCTGCTCATATCCTTTGACCTACTGGGGAATGGCTCTTATTCTGATATATATTTGAATCAGTCCCTTGTACATCTTGTCTGTCTTGTATCTCGGATATCACTTTTCTTTTCTTTTTTTTTTCAATTAAAGCTTTTCATTTGTATAACATATGCATGGGTAGTTCCTCAGCATTGATCTTTACAAAGCTTTCCATTACAAATTTTACCCCCAGTCCCCTCCCCTCCCCTAGATGGCCACTACATATTAATAATGTTAAAATACTTGACAAGTTGTTGTGCAAGAACAATTGTATCTACAAGAAAAAAAAATCAGAGAAAGGAAACACAATGCAAGCAAACATCAATAGCGAGCATGAAAATGTTATGTTGTGGTCCATATTTCATATCCCTCTCTCTGGGTGTATATGGCTTTCTTCACTGAACAACTGGAACTGGTTTGAGACATTTCTTTGTTGCAGAGAGCCATGCCCATCAGAGTTGATCATCATGTAATATTGTTGTTGTCGTGTATAATGATCTCCTGGTTCTGCTCGTTTCACTCAGCATCAGTTCATGCAAGTCTCTCCAGGCCTCTCTGAAATCATCCTGCTGGTTGTTTCTCACAGAGCAATAATATTCCATAATATTCATATACCATAATTTATTCAGCCATTGTCCAATTGAAGGGCATCCCTTCAGTTTCCAGTTTCTAGCCACTACAAAAAGGGCTGCCACAAACATTCTTGCACATGTGGGTCCCTTTCCCTCCTCTAAGATCTCTTTGGGATATAAGCCCAATAGAAACACTGCTGGGTAAAATGGCATGCACAGTTTGACAACTCTTTGAGCATAGTTCCAAACTGCTCTCCAGAATGGCTGGATACATTCACAGTTCCACCAACAATGTATTAGTGTCCCAGCTTTCCCACATCTCCTCCAACATTTGTCATTATTTTTTCATGTCATTGTAGCCAATTTGACATGTATATAGTGGTACCTCAGAGTTGTCTTAATTTGCATTTCTCTGATCAATAGTGATTTGGAGCAACTTTTCATATGACTAGAGATGGTTTTAATTTCATCATCTGAAAATTGTCTGTTCATATCCCTTGACCACTTATCTATTGAAGAGTGGCTTGAATTCTTATAAATATGAGACAATTCTCTATATATTTTAGAAATGAGGCCTTTATCAGAACCCTTAAATGTAAAGATGATTTCCCAATTTGATGCTTCCCTCCTAATCTTGTCTGCATTAGTTTTGTTTGTACAGAAACTTTTTAATTTGATATAATCAAAATTATCTATCTGGTGTTCAATTAAGAGTTCCAGATCTTCTTTGGACATAAATTTATTCCATCTCCACAGGTCTGAGAGGTAAACTATATTACATTTCTCTAATTTACTTATATCACTCTTTATATCTAGATCATGAACCCATTTAGATCTTATCTTGGTATGTGGTGTTAGGTATGGGTCAAGCCCTAATTTCTCCCACACTAGTTTCCAATTTTCCCAGCAGTTTTTGCCGAATAGTGAGTGTTTATCCCAAAAGCTGGGGTCTTTGGGTTTATCGAACACTAGATTGTTAAGGTTATTGCCTAGATTGTCCTGATATCCTATCCTATGCCACTGATCGACTACTCTATTTCTCAGCCAGTACCAAATGGTTTTGATGACCGCTGCTTTATAATGTAGTTTTAGATCTGGTACAGCAAGGCCACCTTCATCTGCCTTTTTTTTTTCATTAATTCCCTTGGAATTCTTGACCTTTTGTTCTTCCAAATGAACTTTGCTACTATTTTTTCTAGATATGTAAAATAATTTCTTGGGAGTTTGATTGGTATGACACTGAATAAGTAGATTAGTTTGGATAGTATTGTCATTTTTATTATATTCGCTCGGCCTACCCATGAGCACTTAATGTTTTTCCAATTGACTAGGTCTCGGATATCACTTTTCTTTGTCAGAGAAAGCTAATGCAAAGAATTATTTTCTTGTTAAATGTTCTACTCATAATTTTTAACTGCATTAATTTTGTTTGTGCAAAAATCTTCACATTTATGTAATCAAAATTAATCTTTTAATGTGGTGATCTTTCTATTCTTTTTTTCATTATGACTTCTTTCTCAGTTCACAGCTGCATTAAATATGCTTTACATACTCTGCTAATTTGGTTATACTGTGAGCTTTTTATATACATTTGAACTTATCTTGGTATAGATATTGCTCTAAACCCAATTCTACCAGATTGTTTTCCTAGCATTTTTTTTTTTTTGGTGGAATAATGGATCTTCATCCTAATAAGTGGGGTCTTTAGAGTAATTGAACATTTTATTTAACTTTCTGAATATTGTCTATTGAAAGACTTTTCTGTTCTTTTGGCTATTCAGTTGTTTAATTGTGTCTGACTCTTTGTGATCTTATTTGGGTTTTTGTGGCAAAGATACTGGAGGAGTCTGCCATTTCCTTTTCCAGATGAGGAAATGGAAGCAAGCACGATTAAATAACTTGCTCAGGATCACACAACTACTATGTATCTGAGGTCATATTTGAATCCAGGTTTTTCTGATTCCAGGTTTTATGATCTATTCACTGCATCACCTGGCTGTTCTTTTTATTTTTTAATTAGTACCAAATAGTTTTTCTATACTGTTGCTAGATTGCTTTGTTATACCGTTTGAGAAGTGGGACTACTGGGCTCCCTTTCCACTTTTTTCCTCCCATTATTTCCATGAGATTCTTGACCTTTGTTTTTCCTGATGAATTATTTTTTTTTCCCTAGCTGTACAACTTAATCCTTGGTAGTTAAGTGGAATGGTACTGAATAAAAAAAACTTTGTAAATTACTTGGGTAGTATTATTTTTTTTATCATAATGTCATGGACTAATCATGAGCAATTAATGTCTCTCCAATTATATAGATTTGTATTTCTATAAAGACTGTTTTATAGTTGTATTTATAGAGTTCCTATGTATGTCATGGTATGTAGACTGTTCAAAATTTTATTATAGATTCTATAGTTATTTTGAATGGAGTTAATTTCCCTTTCTATTTCTTCCTACTGGGTTTTGTATAGAGGAAGGTAGGAGGCATTTTATATACTGCTATTTTGCTTAAATTTTTTTTAATTAATTTTAAAATTAATTCAATATGGTTCTCACAGCAGTTATTCCAAATATTCTCTCTTCAAGCTCATTTGTCACTCATTTCCTCTTTTCTCTCAGGAAAAGTTTTTGTTGCTTACTTTACTGAAAAAATAGAGGCCATCTGCTGCCAGCTTCTTTTCTCTCATATTCCACACTTCAGAGTTTTTCTATCTTGTCTACAATTTTCTCTTTCTTTGTTCCAATCAGAAAGATAGATCTTCTGCAAGGCCAATCCTTTGATTTGTGCTCTCAGATCTCATCCCCTCCTGTTTTCTTTAGGAAGATGTTTGAATCAATATTCTTCAGTTTCTCCTTATCCAGAGACTATAGAATTTAAATTGATAAATATTTATTAAGTGCATACTATGTGCCAGGCATTGTACTGAGTCCTATGATAATAATCAAACTTGATTCCAGAAAAGAGAAGAGAAAATCTATCTCTCCTTTCTTTGCATTAGTGAGTAATTATGAATATTAAACACTATAAATAACTCATAGATTCCATTGATGTGTTGGCTAATTTAGTTTACTTTTGTTACATGGGATGGCTTGGTTCACTGAGTAAAGGACATATGGATACACTGAGAAATAAAATGAAAGGTGATATTAAGACAAAAGATACCGATAAGTACTTAAAATTTTTTTCATGTAGCCCTCTCTTACATTATTACAATATTACATTATCTTACATCTCTTCTCTTTTTCATAGCTAACCAAGAAAGGATTATTTATACATAATACATCATCTTCTATATATTTCTTGACAATTTAGCATCCTATATCTTTCATCTCAATGAGACTGTCCTCTCTAAGGTTACCAATGATTGCTTAACTGGTAGATCCAATGACTCTTTTAATTGACATTCTACCTGACCTATCTGCATCTTTGGACAACTCCTGGATGCTCTCTTCTCCCTTAGTTTCCATAATTCTGCTCTGTTTACTGGTGGCCTCAAGGATAAAATAAAAACTCTTTAGTCTTAAAAACCCTCTACAAGAAACTTGTCTCACCCTATAGGGAAGTAGAAGAAAAAAGAGGAAAGGAAAGAGGGAGACTAATAGAAGGGAGAATAGAAGTAGAAGGGAAAAGGGATGAGAAAGGGGGAGGGGCTGCAAAAGGGGAAGGCTGTTTGAGGGAGGTGGTAATAAGAATCAAAATATTGTGGAGGAGTGAAAGGAAGGAAAGGAAAGAGAAAAGTATAACTTGGGGTAAATAAGATGGAAGGAAATACAGAGTAATTTTAACTGTGAATGTGAATGGGATGAATTCTCCCATAAAATGAAGTGGATAGCAGATTGCATTAAAAGCCAGAATCCTACAATATGTTGTTTACAAAAATGTTTGTGGCAGCTATATTTGTAATGGTAAGGAACTGGAAAGTGAGTGGATGCTAATTAGCTGGAGAATGGTTGAATAAGTTATGGTATATGAATAGTATGGAATATTATTGTTCTATAAAAAACAATCAGCAGGATGAATTCAGAGAGGCTTGGAGAGACCTACATGAACTGATACTAAGTGAATTAAGTAGAACCAAGAGAACATTGTACACAGAAACAAAATTATATGATGATCAATTCTGATGAATATGGTTCTTTTCTTTTGTTCTTTTTGCTGAGGCAATTGAGGTTAAGTGACTTGCCCAGGGTCACACAGCTAGGAAATGTTAAGTATCTGAGACCAGATTTGAACTCAGGTCCTCCTGACTTCAGGGCTGGCGCTCAATCCACTGCGCCATCTAGCTGTCCTGGTTCTTTTCAATAATGATGTGTTTCAAGCCAGGTCCAATGGCCTTGTGATGGAGAGAACCATCAACATTCAGAGAGAGGACTGTGGGGACTGAGTGTGCATCACAACATAGTATTTTCACTTTGTTGTTGTTTGCTTGCATTTGTTTTCTTTCTCATTTTCCCCCTTTTTTATCTGATTTTTCTTGTGTAGCGTGATTATTGTGGAAATATATGTAGAAGAATTATATATGCTTAACATATAGTGAAGTGCTTAACATATAGTGAAGTACTTAATGTCTAGGGAAGGGGGTGGGGAGAAGAGAGGAAGAAAAAAATTTGGAACATAAAGTTTTGCAAGGGTGAATGTTGAAAATTATCTATCCATGTGTTTTGAAAACAAAAAGCTTAAAAAAAACCCTCTATAATTCAGCTCCTATCAATCTCAAACTATTATTTCTTTTCATGCATGCTATATTCAAACTTATTTGTTGTTGCCCAATTTGGCATTCTGCCCACATCCTGTGCACAGAGGTTTCCTCATCTCTGGGATTTGCTCATTCCTCATCTCTGCTTTCAGAATTTGTTCAGGGCTAATCTTAAGGCCTTAGAAGCCACCTTCTATAGAAAGCATTTCCCAATCTCCTCACAAGTTAGTATTCTCTTCCTCCTCAAGTATCTTGAATTATTTTGCTGTGTACATCTTGTTTCTCCCAGGAAAATGTAAGCTTCTTGAGAGCAAAAGCTGTTTCCTTTCATTCCTTGCATTCACCAGGTCCAAGTCTGTCTTACATATAGTAAATAGGCACTTAAGAAATATTGGTCTAATTGAATTATGCTTCTGGAATACAAGCACCTAACATATGAACAAGTACACAATAGGTGCTCAGTAGAGACAGATTATTTTGAATTGAATTTATTAAATTATTAATAAAAAATAAATTAATTATATTGAATTTATTCATTTCCTTAGATTTCCAACGTCTTAGAAACAACCAGGAAAGTGATTATTATTAGATCCTTTCAATAAAGTTCAGTCCTACTTTCTTATCAATGATGGTATTTGAATCCATGTTCCTTTTGGGCTTTCAATCACTTAACGTTTTGGGAAATTTGAATAATCTCACTACTCTGAAAGCTGCTGCATGCCACTGACCATGGTGAAGAAGTTTAAGGAGCTAGAAGAAAAATTAAAAATAGACATTATGTGGTGCTGTGTCAAGGGTTCATGTTTAGATTTTTAAAAAACCCAAGTTTCTTTGATAAAGTATTTTCCCATGCTGAAAATCACTGGGAATGTCCCTTTCTAAAGGACATTCCTACTTGATGATCCCCAATTTCCATGGCTCTTCTGCCATATAGCTTATCATCTTGATATACTGCCTTGTCAGTCCCCTCACTCCCAACCCCCACTTTCTTCAGGGATGAAGTTTGAGTGGCTGTGGGTCACAGGAGTGTCTAATGCCATGAAGGGATAAAAGAATATTATACATATACCAAATAAATAATCCTTCCAGGTAGCCACCCCTTATGTTCCCACACATTCAATTTTGGAGTAATTTCCCAAAATTCCTCCTTTTCTTTAGGCTACAACCACACGTGGCTTCATGTATGGGAATCCTGACAAGGGCAGGGAATGAATTTTCACTTTTATGTTTCCCTCAAAGCCTAGTACAGTATCACACAACCAGGTGCTTAATAAGTGTTTAATGAGTCAATATTGAATTGTATTCTTAGCTACAGTATAAACTACCCAAGGATAGGGAATACTCTGTCAAGTCAACAAGCATTTATTAAGTATCTACAGCATGTTAGACATTGAATTAAGTGCTGGAGATAAAAAGAAAGGCAAAAACAGTTTTTTTGTTTGTTTGTTTTTCAAGGAGCTCACAATCTATTGGAGAAGACAACATGTAAACAATTTTGTATAAACAATTATACATAGGTTAACTTGGAGGTAATCACAGAGAGCAGGCACTAGCTTGAACGGGGAATGAGGGAAGCTTCCTATAGAAGGTGGGATTTTATCTGGGACTTGAAGGAAGTCACAGAAGCCAAAAGGTGGAGATGTGCAAGGATGCTGTAGATCTGGAGGACAATCAGTGAAAATACCAGGAGTTAGGAGAAAGAAATCTTGTGTGAGGAACAGCAAGGAAGCCGGGGTCACTGGATGACAGAGTACATGGAGGAGAGTAAAGTGTCAGAAGACTG